>JAIUCV010000001.1:40241673-40536312 GCA_026724425.1 Erythrophleum ivorense | reverse complement strand
TGGGCACTCGGGCGAGTGGTCGAGCGGTTGTGAATGACGGCCTTTTTACTCTTTTTTCCTTCTTTCACCTCTTGCTGCTCCTTGTTGCCGAAACTCTCCTTGGAACGTCTTTAGACCTGAAAAGACTCGACAAAAACTAGAAAGACTCGGAAAACTCGTGAAAACAACGGTTAGAAAGCGTCAAAAACGCAAGACATCAGACACCCTATTTAGCCAACGAATTAGAAGAATATACTCGGACTTCAAGAAAGCTGGTCAAGCATACAAGTGGGAGGGGTATTCTATAGATTACGGCAATGGAGATCTTCCTTGTCATGGAAAGACGGGCTTGAAATGGGGAGTAGATGTAGATCGGATTTACGCTCCTCTGAATGTGAATGAAAACCATTGGATTTCGTTTTGCATCAACCTCATTCGAAGAACAATTGAAGTTTTCGATTGCGGTAATGCAGACAATGCAAGACAGGTTGAGCCATTTAGAGTCGTCACCCCTCGCATTGTGAAGGCAGTTCAGACGCCCGCTAATGCAAACAACTGTACCTGACTCGTTATACTATTATTAAAACACATGTGAAGAGCGGAATCAATCGTAGTGGCTGTGATTGTGGAGCGTTTGCGGTAAAGTTCATTGAGTGTCACTTGCAAGGTTATGACATGAGCTTGCTCGACGATGGGAATATTATGGCGGCGAGGCAAAGGATTGCGTATGATCTGTGGCAAGGAGCAACAGATCCTATACTAGCTGAACGAGTGGCCAATTACGTACCCACTAAGATTGAATCTGAAGTTATAGCCATCCCGTGAACCAAAAAGGAGTGATTTGCCATTTGATATTTGGTTTTGATTTTTCTTGTAGTAGTGATATTTATACCATTGGATTTATTATTCGATAACGATGCCAATATAAAAGAGGAGAAACGACTTCAATAGAAAATGTTGCCAATAAAATAAAAACAAATGTATTTTTCAAAACTGATCGATCATAAACGTAATAGAAAACAAAAAGAGACAAAACATCAATATTTTCATACATGAATCATATCTGTTTCTCGCATGTAGCTCTGTTGTGTCCTTCCTTACCACAGCGACCACACTTGTGCATCCTCTTTAAACTTTGCGATCCTTGTGACGATCTTATCTTATCTTCGACTGTTGCATGTCTTCGTTTCTTACGTCTACCAGATCGGCTTTTTGTGATAGATGGTCGAACTTGTGCCTTTTCAATATCTTGTGGGGGATGCCATTCATCTTCCGGAGTAGCTATTGGATAAATGCTTTCTTCATAAACTGTTCTCCATCCATCTGTGCTGAACACTTTGTCCGTGTATGTACGAGTTTCTCTGCCAGTACTTAAGATTGCTTTTATGGCATGTCTACACGGAATTTTTCCCAAATCAAACTTCCTACATGAACATGTTCTTCTTCTCAGGTCGACAACACATTCATATTTGTCTCCTTTAACCTGGAATATGTCATCATCAACCTGATAAGCAATCAAGTACTTTGCCTTTTCTGTCCTTCTAGCAATCTTCTTTTCCACTTTCTTCGTTAAAGGATCAGTATGCTTTGCGCTTTTTGCTCTACGTTTGTGAAACCATCGGGTTAACATCTCCCTGATTTCATCCAACAGAGGAATCACCGGATACTCTCTAGGAGATCGCAAAGCTGAATTAATCGACTCAGCTGGATTGTTGGTTTGAATGTCGAACCTGTAACCCGGAAAATGACAACGAGCCCATTTTTTAACATCAGCTTCCTCAAGGTATTTTCGAATAAGTGGACCCATGTTGCAAATCTTGTGGTACAACTTCTCAAAATCAACAACTCTATAAGCTTTTGAAGCTTTTTCAATCAGGGCAGCCAGTCCTGGTGGCTTGAAATGTTTAACCACATTACTCAGCAAGTGGTGGATACAAATTCCGTGACTAGACAATGGATAGACTTTGGCAAGTTCCTCAACAAGGCTGACATTTCTATCTGACACAAAAGCCAAGCCTTGTTCATCCTTGATAACAACCTTTAGTTGCGTAAAAAACCAATTCCAAGAAAGAGAATTCTCTGAATCAGCGATCCCAAAAGCAATTGGATATAAATTTGAGTTCCCATCAACAGCTGTGGCAACTAGAAGAACTCCTCTGTATTTGCTCTTTAAAAATGTTGCATCAACCACAATTACCCTCCTAATGGCCTTATAAAACCCTCTGACACATTGACCAAATGAAACAAATAGATATTTGAAGCTACCATCAACGTCAGACTTGTAATTAGTATGCGTACCCGGATTAGCTTCTTGTAGCATGTACAACTACTTTGGAATTTTACAAAAACTCTCTGCTAGCAAACCCCTAACAGAATTAACCGCAAATTCCTTAGATTCCCATGCTTTCGAGTAAGATAGCTCAGCTCCATGCTCTGTACGCAACATGCTTATGATATCATTTGGTCTAGGGCCATCCTTCACACCCTCGTATTTGGGCATAATAAGATGCCCAATTGTTTTCGCAGAAGCAACTCTAGAGAATTTTCTTTTGTTTGAAGGAGCACATGTATGTTCAGAAACATACTTGTTGATGCGGAAGCATTCTGACCCCTGTAAACACTCAGCACAGACTCTCCAATTGCAAATACTATCAGTGCACCTTAAACACCAGAATTTAGTACACGACTTAGCTACCCTGTAGTCAAAATTGTACTCCATCGCACATATCTCCAACCGTTTCTTCAAATCTTGTTTGCTGTCAAACAGTTGACCCACCATCAAACAGTTTACGGCACGAGGGTTTGGCTTCGAACTGTCCGCAAGATTTCCAGAATCCTCATTGTGTATAACTTCGTCACCATGATGATCACGTTGGAAACCATCACTCTGTTTTCTCTTACTCGCACATCTTGTCGGCAGTTTTGAAAGATTAACGTCATCATCTTCATAAATTGGATATTCTGGTTTCTCATTCAAATCGATGGTCACTCCACTCTTTCCGATGTCACCGGAACTAGTCTTCAATGTCACACACAATCGATCTCCTTTCTCTTTACTCAAATAAAAAATCAAACTATTCAATTGTCGATTGTTTGATACAATCACCGGAGGAGATTCAAACTGCCCAACCAAATCATGAGGCAAATAGCTGATTTCCATATCAACTATACTATGCTCCAAGCCATAGTCATCTGAAACCATAAGTTTTAGCTCTTCAAGTGTTGTATCAGATTCAAACGAAATCATCCGACCACATCTCTCTTTATCAACAATGAATTCCCAATTATTGCGAATTGATTTCCATACACCACAAACCGTGTAGATCTGCAGCATATCCATCACTCAATGTCAAGATTAAGAGTTCAAAAGAGAAAACACGAAATAAAGACGCTTAGATTTAGGGTTTTTTAAAATTGGAAATTAGCCAGAATACGTATCCTAGATTAGGTAAACCAAGAAGGTGCTGCATATTAGGTCAGCTAAAATGGTTTTCTAGAGTAGCTAGATTTGTATTCTACATTACGTAACTCAGATTACATATATTACGTCAGGCAGATTAGTAATCTAGATGATATAGAAGAGTTTTCTACGCAGAGTAAGTCAGAACACATCTTCTACAAAAGCTAGTTTTGACATCTAGATGAGGCAAGCTAATATACGACTACTAAAAGAGGTAATTTATACAATAATGTTAACAAAAAACACATATTTTAAAAAAAAAAAAATATTTTAACATGATTCTTTACTTTTTAAGTGTTAATTTTATTTTTTATAATTTTTTTGTGGTGTTTTTAGTCATTAGAATCCAAAAATAAAAGGTGTAGTTCCACAATACACTAACTAATGAGGTCTATTTAGCTAATTTCCCCAATAATTTTTAATAATAAAATTAGCATGTACTCTCTTTTAAGATAAAGTAAGAGGAATGTATCTTTCATATATAGATAATGTGTATCTCTTATTAACAGTATATGCGTGTTAATGCAAAAATCTCGCCATTCAAAGATTTGTAATTAGAAAATTTGAAAAAGCGGATTATCTTTAAAAATAAAAACTAAGGACTTTGTGAAGTTAATATAAGTTTATTGAATTTGAACTACAGTCCAAGAACACATATAATAATTCAGCTTGGAGTGACGAAATAAGAGAAAAGATAAGTGACTTGGGTGTTGAGCTGTGTAAGTACCTGTTTTAAGATCAACCTTAAATGCAATTCATTTGAGTACAACGATAATGTTTACAGAAAAATGATTTTCGACAATAATTTTCATAGGAAGAAGAAGATCATTTTTGAACCCAAACTCAAATAAGGAGTCATAGTATTAGTGTAATTCTTAGCCACAAATGGGTGAATTACCAAATTAATAAGGAATTAAACACAAAATGAATGGTTAGATTTGACTATTTAATCTTTATTTTTGACCGTTGACCATTTCAAACTAGACATATTTTCTTGGGCTTGTTGAGAATATTATAAACATTACTGTAAACAAGAAACACATAATCATATAAAATATCATAAAAATATTTGGCTTTATCGATTACAGAAAGGAGAAACCATTTTAGTGTATTAGAGCATGGACATCAAAGAACATGATTTGGAGCTTTTTAACATTATTAAATAATAAAAATATTATTAGTTTAATTGTAGAGGTTTTGTAAAAATTTAGAATTCGTAACTCTGAATTGAAGAGTTCAGAATGGGGTTCTACAATAACTTTTTTTGTGTTTTTTTAAACAAAGTGTAAAAAATGGAAAGAAAATAAAAGACAATAATCATATTAATAATTACTAAAATTATTACATTAAAATACAAATAAAACATAAGTTACATCTCAAGGAAAAAACAAAACGCAGAAATTAAAGAAGAGAAAAACACACATTTTAAAACATGATCAAGGACCAAATTTGTTCCAAATATGCTCAATCAAATCAGCTTTCAATTGGTGATGCGTTTGTTCATCACGAATATCAACTCGATTAGCTATTGTTGACATTCGTAGGTATGTCGTCAGAAGCCGAGAAATGTACTTGTGAAGTCCCGCTTCCGTCTTCTCCTCCTTGTTGGAATTCTTCTTCATTGTATTGAGTGCCAATGTTTCGTTCGTCTTCTACAATCATATTTTGTAATATGATACATGTTTTCATTATATGTAATATTTTTGCCTTATCCATACAAAGAGCCGGGTTTCTTACAATTGCAAATCGAGCTTGCAAGACTCCAAAAGCGGCGCTCAACTTCTTTTCGGACAAATTCTTGACGACCAACAAACAAACATGCTTTCGGTTCTATTGGCCGAGGAATAGTTTTGACGAAAGTTGCCAATTCCGGATATATACCATATGTGAGATAGTAAGCCATCTTGTATCGGTGTCCATTAACATAGTAAGACATTTTTGGAGCTCGACCTTCTAATATATCATCAAACACGAGTGAGCGATGAAGAACATTGATATCGTTTAAAGTACTTGGAGGTCCAAAAAATGTGTGCCAAATCCAGAGATCATACGAAGCCACGGCCTCTAAAACGATTGTCGGTTTTTGATGGCCCCGTGAATATTGTCCTCTCCAAGCCGTGGGACAATTTTTCCACTCCCAATCAGAGCCGTGCTTACCTTTAGTTTGAGGAAACATTTGCTTAGGGCAGCAAATAATTAAAAAAAAATTAGGGCAGCAATTTTTTTAAGAAATTCATAGGCCATTAACTATATGGTATTAGTTTCTATACAAATATTTCTACAAGTATGGACATGGGCTACAGTTAAATATATGGGCTTCAAGAAGTTTCTACAATAAATTAATAGAAATTTAAGTAATCAAATAAAAAAAAAGTAGAAACAAAAGAAAAAAAAAAACTAGGGTAAAAAATCAATTAAGCTCTTCTTCTTATTCCTTAGACTTACGGCTTTGTCGTTGATCATTGGCAAGCAGTTCAAGAGGTGCATTAGTTTCAGAGTTTTTCAAGTTTCTCTAGTTACAAATAAGGTAAGATATTCTTTTTATCTGTTATTTTCAATTAATTTGTTGTTTTCTAAACAATTTTCATCCATCTTATTTCAAAAATTGTGAGCACTCATCCTAAATTCCTAATCTTACCTTCTGTATAATAGAAAAATGTCACTGAACAAAAGAAATCAACCGTGTGGAGCAGAGAACAGAATGAAAAAGAAAAAAAAAGGATGAAGAGGCAAAATCCCTAAAAGGTACTATATTCAAGTACTTCGCAAATTCTGAAACTCTTGATAGCTCTGCAGAGAATAGTGATAAACAACATGCTACATTTAGAGAAGATGAAGTGGATGAGAATATTGAGTGTCACAGAGAAGAACCGATTTCTGAGCCAGAGAATTTGAACGCAGACTATGTAGTGAGCTAGTGAGGAAGATGAGAATGTAAAAGATGATGGGAATAACAATGAACGTGAGAAGAGTGATAATCTGGAGCAGCCTTGTGGATTTATAGATATGTTTGATCCTGGATATTGGAAAAACATTAAAAAAGGATGGAATGAATGGAGAGACTTTATGGTTGTACAAGGTCCAACAAAAAGACTTCCGGCTGATTATAAATATCCCAAGGGTGGTATTAACAGACATTTCTCACATTCGCATTATACAAGACAAATGGGTGATGGAGAAAAACAAGATAGGCGTTGGCTAGTTTATTCAAAGAGGCTAAACAAGATATTCTGTTTCTGTTGCAAGTTGTTCAATGAGAGGGAAAATAGTCAGTTGACATCTACAGGGTTCAGTGACTGGAGAAATGTTTCGAAAAGGCTTAAAGAACACGAAACTGGTCGTGAACACATTCTGTGTATGAAGCAGTGGACAGAATTAGATCTCAGGGTACAAAAGAATCAAACCATTGATAAATATACTCAAGATGAAATGAATAAAGAGAAGATCCACTGGAAGCAGGTGTTGCTTAGGATAGTTTATGTGGTAAAAACTCTTGCTAAACAGAATTTAGCATTTCGTGGAAGCAATGAGAAGATTGGAGAAGAAGGTTGTGGAAATTTCTTAAGCTTTATAGAGATGATTTCATATTTTGATCCTGTGATGGTAGAACATCTTAGAAGGTTCAAAGAAGGTGAATCTCGATCTCATTACCTTAGCAACAGAATTCAGAATGAGCTAATAGCTTTGTTAGGCAATGAGATAAAAGGTATGATTGTCAAGAAAATTCAAGCTGCAAAATTCTTCTCTGTCATTCTTGATTGCACTCCAGATATTAGTCATCATGAACAAATGACTGTTATCATACGATGTGTAGATGTTTCAACAACTTCAGTTAAGGTCGAAGAATTTTTTTTAACATTCTTGAAAGTTGATGATACATCTGGAGAAGGACTATTTCGTGAACTTCAAGCTGTGTTGGTTGCTTTTGATTTGAATATCGACGATGTGAGAGGGCAGGGTTATGATAACGGATCCAATATGAAGGGAAAGCATAAAGGAGTACATAATAGATTTCTTGAGATTAATCCAAGAGCGTTTTATACACCATGTAGCTGTCATAGTTTGAATCTTGCACTATGTGATATGGCAACCACGTCTTCAAAGGCCATCTCGTTTTTTTTGGGATTATCCAGCGTACTTATTGCTTCTTTTCAGTTTCAAATAAGCGCTGGAAAATATTTGAAGATCATGTGGATGGTTTAACACTTAAGCCTTTATCGCACACTCGTTGGGAGAGCCATGTCGAAAGTGTTAAGGCAATACGCTTTCAAGCTTCTAAAGTCATGAATGCTTTAGTTTACATTGCTGAGAATAGTGATGATCCGAAAGAGCAAAGCGACGCTGAATGTCTTGCAACAAGTGAAACCCATGGAATTGGAAGTTTTGAGTTTCTGGTTGCTCTGGTTATTTGGTACAATCTTCTATCTGTTGTTAACATTGTGAGTAAGATTTTGCAGTCAGAAGACATGGATATCGATGTAGCTATTGCTCAACTGAAGGGGTTGGTTTCTTACTTTCAAAAGTATAGAGATTCAGGTTTTGAGAAAGCAAAATCAGAAGCTAAAGCACTTGCAGAATCTATGGATATTGAGGCTGTATTTCCCGAAAAAGCAAAGCGGATCATTAGAAGAAAAAAACATTATGGTGACGATTCAGAGAACAATGAAGGCAATGTGACATTATCACCCGAAGACAGATTTAGAGTTGATTACTTTATCCCAAATCATGGATCAAGCTCTCTACTCGTTGGAGACACGATTTGAACAATTCCAAAGGTATGAACAGATTTTTGGATTTTTGTTTGATTTGAGGAAGCTGCAATCAGCGAGTGATGATAGCTTGATGGATTCTTGTGAAAATCTTCAAGCTTCTCTAAGACATGGAAGTCATTCAGATATTGTTGGTAATGATCTTTTCCAGTGAACTTAAAATTCTAAGAGAAGCTTTACCGGAAGAAGTTAAAAAGCCTATCGAAGTGTTAAACTTTCTGAAAAGTGTTGAAGATTTTTATCCAAACTCATGGATTGCCTATCGGATATTATTAACCATTACAGTTTCAGTTGCATCTGCTGAAAGGAGTTTTTCAAAGCTAAAACTGATAAAGTCTTATCTTCGCTCGACTATGTTGCAAGAAAGATTGAGCGATCTGGCTATTTTATCCATCGAAAGAGAGCTGCTAAAGAGCATTGATTTTGAAAGTTTGGTCAACAATTTTGTGGAAAAGAAAGGAAGAAAAATTACGTTCTAGAACTATGGTTTATGGTTTAGTTTACTAGTCTCATTTTATTTTTTTTTGCTTTATGACAATTATATTTCTTATTATAAGGTTTTTTTTTAATGAATAAAGGCATTTTTTTTTTAGTTCGCTTATGGTAGCTGTTAAGGCTCGCACGGCTCTGCTCCCAATGCATACAATCAATGCTTCCTATCGATCCAGGAAATCCACAAGACTCTCCAATTTTTAGTAATCGTTGGAGATCATGAGGTGTAGGCCTTCGGAGATATTATTCCTCGTAGAAATATATGATTCCATTCACAAAATTATGCAAACACTTGAGCGCAGTGGTTTCACCCATGTGTAGGTATTCATCTATGGCATCAGCTGCAGTTCTGTACGCCATCATTCAAATTGCGGCCGTACACTTCTGTAAGCCGGTTAAACCTAATCTTCCAGAGCCATCTCGCCTCTGTTGAAAATATGGTAATCGGTGGATAGCTTATCAACAATGCGGACAAACAATGATCTGTTCATCCGAAACCGACGGCGGAAAATGGACTCAGGAAAGATTGCATGCTCACTGAAATAATCATTGCGCAAGCGGATGTCACCTTCTTCACGTCCCCTTTTTTTGCTTTTGTTTTTTTATATCATGTGAAATGGCAAGTTTTTGTATATCATGTGAAATGGCAAGTTTTTGTATATCATGTGAAATGGCAACATGTGAAATGGCAACATGTGACATTTAAAAACAAACTCAAACTCAATTGCTAATACTCTCATTTCTATTCTCTTGCTTCCGACATAAAGAGTTTGAAATTATGAAGACATTAAACAAGATTTGGTCTCCTCCATCGTCACTTATACTATGAAGACATTAAACAAAATTATGAAGACATTAAACAAGAAATTACAAACTTGCTTCACCGATTCTTCTATCTCTTGCAGGATCTTCTTACAGTCGGCCATCTCTGCATCGACTTCACGGGAAGTGGATCCAAATTCAAGTGTCTCAGCCTCGCAAGAAGCTAGTTCCTTCTCTATCTCGAGCAGCTGTTTCCTCAGCTGGATACTTTTGTCATGAACACACCTAAATCGATCGTAAGAACCCATAAATTCAGCCAACACTAGCTTATGCTTCGCTGTAACACTCTCCAAGCGGAGCTTCTCCGAGTTGTATTGCTCTAGTAGCTCCTGCAAACATAGACAAACCAAACATCAAACACTCAAACACATATCGCTAACATCAAACACTCAAGATCACATTTCAGAGGCAACAAAACAGAAAAGTAACATTAAACATTGTACTTATATTAAACAGTGCAAAGATTCAGGTTACAAAAACATTATCCGGATACACAAAAAGCAAACATCAACAGTGTCAACATGCAAAGCCATAAACATCACTAATGAGATTGTTCTTCAGCTCTATCTCCACCTCTGTTAGCGGTTCCGTTTTCGCTAGAAGATTAGCTAGTACTTTCTTGTCAGCTAACTTGTCCTTATTAGCAAAGTCTTTCTCCCTTATAACCCATACGTCCTGAAGGTTTCTGAGTCTCGCCTCTCTGTCTTCAATGGTTGCCTTACTGTTACTTCCTTTCAACTTTGCTGCCTTCACACCTATTGGCCTCTCTTCAGGTTGATCCACCATTGGATTGCCTGGTCCGGAAGAATCCGGTTTTTTTTCTTTTCGACTGAGATTTTCCTTTATCTCTACTCAGACTACACCACTTCTGATCATTCCTAAGCATTCTCCACGCATGCTCTAGTGTGAAATTGCTTTTCTGATCCTGGAAGTAGAATTTGTAAGCCATCTTGAAGACATCATCCTCCGACTGGCCGCTAGTGCGTTGACGTCTGGCCTGCTCATAGCAGCCGCTGAACTTCTGGACGGCTTCATTGATTTTTCCCCACCTCTGCTTGCAGGTGTTCCATTCACGGGGAGGAAGCTCCTTCGATGCAAAGCTTGCGGAGTAATACTTTGCGACCCGTTTCCAAAAAGTCCCAAGCCTATGTTCATTGCCAAAAATGGCGTCTTTGCTAGTGTTTAACCATGCACTGACCAGCAGTCCATCCTCGGGGACTGTCCACCTCCGTCTACCTTCTCGGAAAGTCCCTGGCGAGTTCGCGTCTTCACGATCAGCATCACTTGGTGGTGTTTGGGTACAGAAAGCTGGTGTTGGTTGTGTAGCGGTTTGGTTCAGGAGGTCAGTGTACGAGATAGGGTAACTAAAGGGTGTGTTCGAAGCCATTTCTTAATGAAGGAATGAAAGAAGTGAAAGAAGCAGGAAAGAAATCAAGCAAGCAGGAAAAAAGATTTGTGTTAATCTAACTCAACAAGAAGTTGCCTCTTTAAAGGATAAAAGCAGTTAATAAATTTGATAAGACAAAGTTAGGTTTACTTCAACTCAACTCAACCACACTCATTTAACTCTCTTCCCTACTTTAGTGGTTGAGGTAATTTAACTCTAACGACACATAGCTCGTTCTCTTTCGTTTTGAACAAGAACAATGCAATGAAATTCTAAGAACGAACTAAACCCTTCCAACGAACTAAACCATACCAATCAGACATGTCCTAATCAATGAAGAAGGAACTAGTAGCCTAACCTGTAGCTTGGAGAATTGATTTGAGCTAGAGAACCACTTTCCTTCTTCTAGGCATCTTCTTTCCTTTACTTAAGACATGACAAGAAAAACATTGAAATGTATTAAACCAAAGAGTAATAGCGTTGTCATCTGCTAAACCAAATGCATTGAAGAAAAGCATTGAAACTACGACATGTTCTATCTAGTTTACAAATCAATAATTTAACAGACATCCATAGATCTAACTAGTTAACATTCAAATGGAAACAAACTTGACACTATTTAACATTCACGATTCACAGCATCTTCTGATACTAATAACGATTCACACAACTTTATCTCACATTCGAATACATATCGCAAATGAATATACCATGTTCCCATTTCAATTTCCCAATTCACATTCGAATACAGCTCACAAATCGATATCACAAAACAGGTACACAAGTTGAAGATTATTTTCCGAACACAATCTACCAAAATCTACTAAACCAGCTAAATCAAGTCATAATCGACTCATCCAATCACAAACTTGACAAATTTGATGATGCGAAGCTTCCTTGGAGAGGCCTAATTCGCAGGAATCGATTATCGAAGAAGAAACAGTCACGCCTTTCATGAAGAAGAAGAAAACGAAACGGCGTTACAAATACCAAATAGAAGAATCGGACGGAGAAGAAGAAGAGGAAGAACGTCTAACAAGGCAGACAACAGTAATCGGAGATCAGAGAAGAAGGGTTTTTCCGATATCGTTCAGATCGAAGAAGACGGAGAATACGAAGAATTTTTTGTTTCGATTACCAGAAAGAGAAATGGAAAAAAAAAAATAAAGTGGAGAAAATTAAATTGGCGGGGTGCTCTCATTGCGACACGTGCCCAGTAGAGGCGCCTCCAAAACCCCTTCCCCGAGAGACGTCTCTGCGATAAAAAAACGCCATATGTGTAATTAAATGAAATTTTCTTTACATCAAAAACTCTTTGATGTGCATGCTCTTATGCCTCAAATTTTTTTTGTTTTCTTTTCAGTTCTAGAAAACAGTTCATAACTTTTGTGTTGAACAACACATTGTCATATCACATTTTTGTCATCACCACCATGAACCCGCATCAGCTTTTAGTCAAGCAGCACACGACTCGTAGTTACGACGAGATAGGAGTAATTATATTTTGATACATACGTGGTATAAATTGCTATTCAAGCACGACAAGCGTCCAGTTTAGTTGTTTACAATTTACTGACGTTAGCCCTTTTCGGAAAAAAAAAAAAAAAAAAAAATGTACTGACGTTTCGTGGCGTGGATCATTCTACACCCACGTAGCTCTTTTGAGACAGCCAAGCAATTTTCAACATTACAGAAAATTTAATGTTTTATGTTAGGACAAAGCATACCGAGTAACCGAGGTGGTGGATGTTAAGTTTTTTGAACTTTCAACTCAAACTCAACTAACAGTAAATGGATTGACCAATGTCTCTTCCTGATTTTCACAGTGGATTGTTGTCATCTCCGGAATAAGGTGAAACGAAACTTGAATCTATCTACATAGTTTTTTAGCTTGCGCGTTGTTTACTTGACAACCTCTCATTTATAAGCGTCATAACCAGACTTTTGTAGTGTAAAGGCTCTCATAATAACGACCCACGACCACCCGTTGCTTGCTATCAAAAATTTTCTTTGTTATTTAATTGCCATGTGCACCTCATGCATCATTTTAGTTCCGCCAAAAAAAAAGAAGAAATTATCCATGTACGTTTTCTATGAATTTAACTTGGTTTGCAAATTAGATGATTTCAGTTTCTTGGCAGCCATTCTATCTTATAGTCCTAAAAAATAATTAGATGATGTTTGATTCGCGGACAAAATTGTGACAGATAATTTCAGTTGGCACTAAATTATTATTTGTAGTTGACATGATCTCTTCATGTTTCACTAGATCTTTCACATTCAAACCACCAAGTATCAAAAGCTGTGTCTAACTTACCGTTGTCTATTAATTAATGGACATGTTTTTGTTATATTGTGAGAAGCACAAACCGTGGCCTTAATTATCTGCATATACTATATAGTAATTCTAGGTTTGATTAGAATCGATCCATAGCCTATACCAACAAGATAATTTCTCCATTAAGTGGAAACCACTAGACTACCACTATATAGCATATGCTGCATATTACAAAAGAATCAATATAAATTAATCTAAGTAATTACAAACTAGACTTTATCATAAAATGATAATTCTATCATTGTGTTTCATATTCTATCAGTTTTAGAGTATGTTGAAAATTGAACCCTATATATAGTTCTTTACTTTTTTATAACAATGTCTTCTACGATATTATTTAACTGGATAAAGTCGTAGAGATGTTTCATACATGACAAGTTGTGATACAAAATCTTCACATTTGCACCCAACAAAAAGTTGCGATAGTCGACTACGGGGATCGATTATTGTCTTACTGGTGTAATATAATTGGTAAGACATTTTCTTAAATGTTCATTTTCGTGTATAATGATAACTAATGGAATAATGTGTACTTGTTAATAGACAATACCTATGAAATACAAATTTTGAAACAACTTTGTCCACTATAATATTGAATTCCTCGGAACTAATTAAAATGTATTATATACATCCTCAAAAGCTTAAGTAATCATTCAGCCACATGCATTTAGTTTTTGCCCCCAAAACTTTTTTCGTCCTCGCAGCTCGTGAGATTCCATCGGTCGAATTTTAACTTCTGTAAATTATTGTTTATTAAAAGAACGTAGATTTTTGTCTCTTTCTATAGCAGTATATATTTTTAAACAAAAAGATAAAGTGGCATACAGGCCTGCTCTTAGTTTATGCAGCTTAATGTATAAGGGACTTTGTGCCTTAGCATTCTGCATATAATTGTCAAAACACTACATTTAGGTTCATTGTAAGAAAATTGGACGCTCAAATAATTAGTTATAAATTCGATTTCAACATATAGGCACCGATTGGTGACATGTGGTATTATTGTTGAGTTAGAATAAATAGTATAATTCGATATAATTTGCAGTAAAAATTATGTGGTAGAAACGGTATATTTTTGTGGTAGATTTGCTGTAGAAATATGAGTTACTAATATTCAAAACAGCTGACTGGTAACTTTTATGCGGTATAAATTGCAGTATATATTATTAAAAATAATTTGACATTTATTATAAATTTAACTTCAAAAAAATAAAATAAAATTAATATTAATCTAGGCCCTAAATTTATATTAATTTATAACTATTTATATAATTATAACTATACATATATATATATCAATTTATAAATATATATATATATTAATTTATAACTTTATATATATTTATTATAATTAAAAAAGAACTATGGTATAAAATTTTAAGAATACATATTTTTGCAATGATATTATTCAAAAACATTGATATAATATATAATTTAATGTATGAATTATTAGAAGTATAAAATTAGAATAGAATTAACAAAAAACAAAAAAAAATGCAAAAAAAAAAAAAAAAATTTAAACGTGGGTTGAAGATTTTTTTAAAAAAAATCCTAAATCAACTTCTACAACATTCTAATACATACACTTTCCCATGTTTTACAAATTTGAGTTGAGTTAGCTATTTTACAAAGAACATACATCAAAATTCTAACTCAACCATAACACATTATAACTCAAACTCTAATGCAAAAAGTTGAAAATAAATCATGATTGGTAACATTTTTGAGTTATGCCCATAAATCAACCATACCACATGGTAACTCATGTTACCAATCACAGCCATAGTTGTATGATCTATGATGTTAGTTTAGCTGTGAAAGTCATCTCTTCTATCATTGTCGAAAATGGTGACGTTGGTCTATATGTTGTACTATCGCTAGAGCTGTCAAAATGGGCGAAATGATTTATACTTTATAGTTGTCTCTATCTAAGCGATTATAGATATGGGTCATAGACAAACCCATTTAAAATGCGGATAAAATTAGTTTTATTCAACTTCGGCCATAGACAAAATTGGACGTACATTGCATATATTGGATTGACTTAAAATTCTAGATTAAAATTTTAAAATTGATTTGAGGAAAATAACTTTTTTCAGTTTCTAAAATCTATTTCACGAAAAAAATAACTTTTTTTATGATCTAAAATCTGATTTATTTTTTCTGCCGATGGATAAGCCATGGACATTCCATTTTTTATGTTTATGGATTTGGTCCTAATCGACATGGTTTTTAATGGACATAAACAATTTTGTCCTACATTTAAAAAAATAGTTTATAATTTTTTTCTATGATCTAAAATCTGATTTTTTTTTTCTGCCGATGGATAGGCCATGGACATTCCATTTTTCATGGTTATTTATGGATTTGGTCTTAATCGACATGGTTTTTAATGGACATAAACAATTTTGTCCACGATATAAATAGACATTTAAAAAATAGTTTATAATTTTAGGAAATTTAGTGGAGTCGTGTAACATCCCTAACCTTTTCTCTTCGGTATCGCTCGACACCGATCCAAAAATTAAATTTCGGTCTGATTTAAGTTGTTCGATTTAGCATTGGTTAAAGGAAGGAAACTCTACTGTTGACTTAGACTGGAGCCACGTTTTTGCACTGTTTTCGAGAGAGAAAGAGGCAGATCGAGAGAAGAAGAAAAGAGAGATTTATGGGCGAATTAGAGAGCTTGGGGTTATTTTTCGTCACTGTTCATCTTTTTTTCCTTTGTTCAATCTTTTGTCAAGGTGAGTGTGTGACCGTAGGCTCGTGGGTTTTATAGATCTGTCGAATTGGTTGCTTTATGGTTGAGTTTATGTTGTTTTTTGTGTTGGTTTATGTGTTTATTGTGTCTTGAATCGTGTTTATTGGTGTTGGATCGTGATTTGCATGTTTATGTGTTGATTTGTGCATCTGGGTTTCGAACTGCGACTCGTTGTCGAGCGACACCGAGGGAAAGGTGTCGAGCGACTGACCGGCCTGATTGGTTTAATCGAATTTAATTGGTTTAATTAAAATTGGTTGGTTTAATGTTGGTTTAATCAAATTTAATTGGTTTATTAAAAATTGGTTGGTTTAATGTTGGTTTAATTGGTAATTAATTATATAGTGGTTGAAATAATTAATTAATTGGTGGAAAATAATTGTGGAAAATTTATTTTAATAATTATGGAAATTATTTTGAGTTTATTGCTTTGTTATTTATGCAAATTTGGTGTTTAGATTGATAGTTTATTTATTATTTTGGAATTGTTTATTGGTTGAATTGAGTTTATTGGTTTATTTATTGAATTATTTTTAACTTTTGCATTGCTGAGTCAAACTCTTACAAGAAAACTGGTTGTGTCAAGTGGGTATTGTTGTTATATTTACAAATTATAACAAACGAAGATTGCTAATTCCAAGGAGGCTAGAAAAGAAAGGCACTGCTTTTTGAACAAATCTCAGTTTTTTCTCTGTATTTTACTGTTTATTATATTACCCTATGCATCTCTGCTTTGTTTGAGGAATTTTAAGTTTTTTTCAATTTGTGAAATAACAAAAAGGTTGAACAAAAATTATTAAACTAGTGAAATATATAAACATATTATATTTAGGAAAATTTGGCAAAAATAACAGAAAAAGATGGTTTTGTCCATTTATACATTTTTAATAGAATTTTGTCCATCTAAACATTTTTAAATTTATTTGACAATTTTATCCTTAAAATTGATTTACCGTTATTTCTTTGTGAAGGGGCAAATATTTCTCCTAGTTTTTGACAAAACCCCCCCCCCCTCCAAAAAATAAAAAGGATAGCATCAAAACCCTTATCGTCTTTCCAATTTCATTTTCACCACACAGAGTCACAGACACAGCAGCGATAATGGCCGTTTCTTCTGGAACCTTCTCCTCCACCTTTCTATGCATCAAAACGGCGTCGCTCCGCAGAGAATCGGCTCATTCGTCTCTCCGCACGAGCGGTAACGTCCGCGACGGAATCTTCGGAGCCCACATCAACCAGCAAAGAGAGTGCCTGATACTAGGATTTTTCTATCAATTATCCTAAAGCAATGTATCTATCGCAGCAGTACTTTAGGTATCAATCCAATCAGGTGTGATGCTAGCAATCAAGATATGACAATACTACTTAATTCAAGCCAAATCTATCAGTTTGTGGTGAAGAGATCGAGTCGCTACTCGACTCTGCTAGAACAAAACAGTGAAGCGATCGAGTTCGCTATCGACTCGATCGATCTAGGGCAACATGAAACACAAACAGCGGAAAACGAATTCGATCAAGTCAGAGATGAGTGCAATCGAAATAAAAGCAGTAAAATAACATGTGAAAATATCAGAGAAAAGCAAAGCTCCTAAGGATGGGGTAATCGATCTGTAACTGCTCCTAACGTGATCTCGTTGCTTAACGAACCCAAACACGGGCTAATCCCTCAACAACGAACTCGACAAACAAGATCAATTCACTTTCGTGAAAGAGATCAACAACCTAGTGAATTCTCAAGACCTAATCATCATTAGCGAAGAAAACACAAGCAAGCATTAAGTTCAGGTTCGATAGAGTCGAAATACTCTCTAGACATCTAATCCCTTAGGCTAGAACAGTAAATCTCTGAATCAGCTGGTTCGGACATCTCATCGAACACCTCATGAGTGTGGAGACGTCTAAAGTCCAGATCCAGTTGATCAGACAGAATCCGGTTTTAAGATCACTAATCCAGAAGGGATCTATTGGAAATAACTCTTAAGCAACTTGATCACGCTAGGGTTCGTTACAGATCTATCCCAACCCTAGAAACTTAAAGGAAACTACTCGCTAGAACTCATGAGACAGAATTCAAAATCAAAAGAGATAGATTGCATAATAGGAATCAAACAAAGAGATAGATTCGAGAACGCTAAAATACTTAAAACTCAAAGAAATCTGAATTACAACTTGGTTTCTCGAATGAAGTGATGATAAAAAACCGAACGTCCTTGGTGAAAAGGTTCACCTCTCTATTTATAGTACAAAAGAAAAACCTAAGAAAAAGAAAATAAAAGAAAAAGGAAAATAGGCTGAAACAGGTTGGTCTCCGTAATGGGTTGGATCTCTCAGGCTCGACGCCAGCGCGACCAAGCCCACTCAATTAGGCCCAGCTCGATCGAACCCGTATGCAGCGAACTCGATAGATCCCGCATGTAGCGAACTCGATAGATCCCGCATGTGGCGAACTCGATAGATCCCGCATGTGGCGAACTCGATAGATCCCGCATGTAGCGAGCGCGTTCAGTTGTACCCCGGCTTGATCTCGTCACTCGATCTTCAGCTCCATCTCGCTCTACTTTCAGCTTGATCACCTTAGCTCGATCACTCCCGTTACAGAGCAGCTCGATCTCGCTCCACTCCATCACTCCACTCCAGAAAGCACCTAAAACTGACACAAATGTACAAGATGCAAGAGTGCTAGTCCTAAACATACTAAATACGAAATATGAGTGAAGGTGAGTGAAAACAATGCAAATGAATGATTATGAATGCAAAAACATGCGAAATCGAATGCTAAAAACATGCAAACTATGAACACATCAACGCCCCCAAACTTAGTCTTTGCTTGCCCTCAAGCAAACAAGCGCGACCAGGTCATAGAAGTGAGGTTTGAAGGTGGGGACTCAGAACCAAAACATGCCAATAAAGAGGATAAAATCAATGTCCTAGTTACTAGTTCTAAGGCGCAATGTGATAGAGTCAATCATAAAATCTCAGTCAATCTCCTTAACATTCAATTACAAGTAACTGGTGAATCGAGTTGTGCACCTAAATCGAACTCATTTGGCTAAGGGTGAGGCTTTTTATAGACAGAGTTTGTCCCTCTCAAGTAGTTTTAGTTCTTCATAAAAGCAACGGGGTTCTCTCAAAGAAAGGAGTGAGCTTTAGGAGAATGCTAAAGGTAAAGACCAACTGATGCATACAAGAGATCAATCCCATCTATCTATAAATAACCCATAACTATTCCTAGTTCTACCCCTTTTTTTTTTTCTTGAGATAGATTTGATTGAGCTCATTCTCTCTTTTTTAATGTTCTAAGGGAATAACTTCATTTCTTTTACTCGATGGCTGCAGCTCTATCTAAACTCGGTTCCTAAATATATACATAGGCTCTAGTTTTTTTTTTCTCTTTTTTTCTCTCTTTTTTTTTTTTTTTTTTTTTTTTTTTTTTTTTTTTTTTTCGAACCGGTCTAGTTATACGGAGAGCTAGAGCTGCCATACACTACACTGCTTTTAATTCCCTTAGACTCTAACTCTTTATCTTCCTTTCTGACTCTATCCCAATTTTCCTCAACGTCAAAGAAGAGCTCGATCGAGCTTAAAATGTAGCACCCCCAAACTTAGATCTAACTGACTCAGTAAGCGTGAATCAGACCTATATGGGATTTCACTCTTGTCGGTCCTAATCCTAACACTTTCTCCCAAGCTCAAACCAGGAAATAGGCTTACCACTCAGTAAATAGTCAAGGCTGGAAAGAAAGGCTGGTTAGAGGGCGTGGATACTGTTCCAAAAGTGGGAATCAGCTACCTGAATTAACAAGAATGGCAAACAGATAGAAGAAAATCCAGATATGTATAGAGTACCCATGAGCTCGACCGCAGTGCACAACAAGATAATTGTCAACCGATTAGGTTCAGATAAATGGAGAATGACTTCAATTCACATTATGCGCTCAGACTCAATCGGTTATGCACTCAAAGAACTAATAACGAGGGCACTGAAATTTTCCACTTCATTAACATGCTTACAAGGTTATAATCATCCTAGCCCCCTATGCAAGTGCAAAAGTTCTATATGAATGTCTAGACTCGATCTTAAAATGCAATGCAATCTAACATGAATTTTTTTTTTTTTTTTTTTTTGAAAATTATGATGCATGCGTCCTCTTGAACCTTCCCCCAAACTTGAATTACACAGCCCCTTGTGTAACAAAAGTCTAGGAAAGAAGTTTCAAGAAAGAAAAATCAAAGAAAATGCAAGACTTAAACGGATGGTACAATGAGGGGTAGATGTTAGAGTGGACCTTTAGTGGTGGAATTGAAAGAGCGAATCAATCGCTTCGTTCATGCTGTCTTGCGTGTATGTGGGGATGGTAGAGGAGCTAGCTGGTGCGGTGGTTTGTGGCACATGGCTAGCAGTCGGAGCACTCGATAGCGGTGCCGGATGCTCTGTTGGTGCGGTCGATCTTGGAACAGAGGAACTTCGCCGGAAAGGTAGATCGGTGTCAGAGCGTGCCTCTGTATGCTCCCCTCGGGTATGTCTCTTCCTCTGTCTCGGTTTGTAAGAAGAGTAACGCGGTTGGTCATGAGGAGATTGGCGATCACCGGGTGTGGAGGGGTCGAGCTCGACGTCAGGGATGACGGTCCGTGGTGCGTTGACTGGTGCTGTGCTTCTTCGTACTCCTCCTGCGGTGCAACTCAACTTGTCCTGCCAGTGATCTGATTTGATCAGCCATCTTTTTGACCTTCTTCCTCAATTTGGCGGTGACTTTGTCTTGTGCTTTGTTCCACCATTGGAGCACGCTGATACGATCGTGGGCTGCCTTCATTCCAGCGGCTTGTCTAGCAGTGGAAGTATACTCTTCGAAATGGAAATGATCGAACTCGTCCGCTGGAACGGTCGCTTCCTGCTGCGAGTGATCGCCGCTTTCCGGGTTGGTGGGAGGAGTCGAGTGCTCTCGTGCGGTCGAGTGCTCTCCTGCGGTCGAGTGCATCTGGAGTACTGATACGGGGGGGGGGGGGGGGGGGGGGGGGGGGCGAAATCAATGTTGGATCCTCCTCTGATCGCGGTCCAACCTGGGTTAGGCATCCGCATCCGAGATTTTCCAAACTGCGGGTGAGTGAATTGGTATACAAGGGCGCCGCCTTCCGGTGTTTTCTGTAGGAAGTTGCAATTTTTCAGGTAACTGAGGTCGATCTCTTCGGGCTGTGCAACTTCCTCGGTCCTATCTATAGTAAATCCCACGGCGTACAAAAGAGGTGTGACAAGTCCACCCATCCGCAGCTCACATCTGTGTCGTATGTGAGCGTTCGTTAGAGCCCAGCTCTGGTAGGAGAGAAGTTGTTCTATCATTGCGAGCGTGATCCCACCGTTTGCTGTACTCCCTATCAGCTTCCTCCCATTGTTCAACCTCGGTAAAATCCCAGTGAGTGCTACATCGCTCATACTCAGCTCGATCTCGTTGACGTTGCCCGGTCGTGTGCCTTGGGTATAGCGTGTTGGCGATGGCTTTGTGCAGGTAGCGGATCGGTGGGCTTCGGATCTGAGCAGATTTGGAGCTCGAAGAATTGTATTCTCCTGAAGCGATCGTTCTCCACAAAGCTTTCATCTCTTCCCTGTCAACACCGAGTCCGTGACGGTTACCAGGTGGTAGGCAGTGGGCTCGGTCGATCTCACGGAAGGTGAGATGGTGTCTCCGTCCTGTCGCCCAAAAACTGACATACCCGTCACTCCCATCTGGTGTGAATTGCCCTAAAGCGCAGAGATGTAGTTGGAGAGTGGCTAAAAGAAGGCATGTTGCTGTCTTGTATGATTCGTGCCTTTTGAACATGAATGCGCCGACTCCTAGATTATTGAACATCTCATCCACATCATCAGTGATGCGTAGTTTTCCCATTGTGTCTCGGTCCGGGTACTTCGTCCCTCCAAGTTTCATGTCGAGTAGGATGCGATAGATCTTCATCTCTTCGTCTGTCAAAGTATCTCCCTCGTTTCCCATGTCTCTGGGTGATTCGACAACCGTCATCTCCTCATCCACTTCAAAATCATCGTCCGATTCCACTCTTCGTTTTCCTCTTGATATCTCGTCTCTACTTCGGGAGTATCCGTCACCGTCGCTGCGACCTCTGTTAGACCTGAAATTCAATAAATAGAAAACAAATTAGACAGGACAGGCAACTCGACCGAATCGCTCGATCTCTCAGCTCGATCGAACAGCTCGATCGCTTGACACGGGTCGATCAAGTATAATGGCCGATCAATTTCAACAGATTTTCAACACAATTGATAGTTCATCAAGATTCAGCCTAGGTTTTTGTCATTTTCGATCAAGAACACTCAAAAACACACAACCTTCACAAACTTCAAATTTTGTGGCAGAAATCGACAATTGCAAGCAAATCGGTCGAGTTCTAACAGTTCTGGCACAGAGAATGGCAAGCTAATCGATTGAGTTCAAACAATTCTAGCACAAAGAGCCTCAAAAATCTCAACCCGGAATTTCGCAAAAATAGAGAGAGGGTTAGGGCCCGAAGTTCATACCTCGATCCGCTTCTCATGACAAGCGAATGTGCTAATGCAAGCGATCAAGTGAAATGAGGTATGCGATGACCGATTCGTTCGATTGGGTGTGTTCGATTTTGGGGGTTCAAGAGTTCTTACCTTGGATGGCTGATCAATTATATGGTTGAAATAATGTGAGGTCTCCCTCAACTCGATCGAGTTCTCATCCGTTTTTTTTTTTTTTTTTTTTTTTTGAACCTGCCAAATAAATGTTACTGGATATATTATAATGAAAAATATATATACTGGATAAGACATGGGACTTCCTCCCAAGTGAGCTTGTTTTAAGTCTCTAAGCTTGACTCCCTTTACTTATCAGGCTTGGGGTAGCTCACTGAGAGGAATCGATGTCCCCTCCGGGATTGTGTAGTCTGCAAGATAAGGCTTAACCCGTTTCCCATTGACTGTGAAAGGAGCTCCGTCCTTGTTGAACAGAGTCACCGCTCCAAATGGTGAGACCTCTTTGACGGTGAAAGGTCCAGACCATCTCGACTTCAGTTTCCCGGGAAACAGCTTCAGGCGAGAGTTAAACAGCAGAACTCGATCGCCTTCTTTGATGTCTTTTCTAATGATCTGTTTGTCGTGGAATGCCTTAGTCCTCTCCTTATAGATCTTAGAGCTCTCGTAAGCATCCAATCTGATCTCCTCCAGTTCATGCAGATCTATTTTTTTCTATGATCTAAAATCTGATTTTTTTTTTCTGCCGATGGATAGGCCATGGACATTCCATTTTTCATGGTTATTTATGGATTTGGTCTTAATCGACATGGTTTTTAATGGACATAAACAATTTTGTCCACGATATAAATAGACATTTAAAAAATAGTTTATAATTTTAGGAAATTTAGTGGAGTCGTGTAACATCCCTAACCTTTTCTCTTCGGTATCGCTCGACACCGATCCAAAAATTAAATTTCGGTCTGATTTAAGTTGTTCGATTTAGCATTGGTTAAAGGAAGGAAACTCTACTGTTGACTTAGACTGGAGCCACGTTTTTGCACTGTTTTCGAGAGAGAAAGAGGCAGATCGAGAGAAGAAGAAAAGAGAGATTTATGGGCGAATTAGAGAGCTTGGGGTTATTTTTCGTCACTGTTCATCTTTTTTTCCTTTGTTCAATCTTTTATCAAGGTGAGTGTGTGACCGTAGGCTCGTGGGTTTTATAGATCTGTCGAATTGGTTGCTTTATGGTTGAGTTTATGTTGTTTTTTGTGTTGGTTTATGTGTTTATTGTGTCTTGAATCGTGTTTATTGGTGTTGGATCGTGATTTGCATGTTTATGTGTTGATTTGTGCATCTGGGTTTCGAACTGCGACTCGTTGTCGAGCGACACCGAGGGAAAGGTGTCGAGCGACTGACCGGCCTGATTGGTTTAATCGAATTTAATTGGTTTAATTAAAATTGGTTGGTTTAATGTTGGTTTAATCAAATTTAATTGGTTTATTAAAAATTGGTTGGTTTAATGTTGGTTTAATTGGTAATTAATTATATAGTGGTTGAAATAATTAATTAATTGGTGGAAAATAATTGTGGAAAATTTATTTTAATAATTATGGAAATTATTTTGAGTTTATTGCTTTGTTATTTATGCAAATTTGGTGTTTAGATTGATAGTTTATTTATTATTTTGGAATTGTTTATTGGTTGAATTGAGTTTATTGGTTTATTTATTGAATTATTTTTAACTTTTGCATTGCTGAGTCAAACTCTTACAAGAAAACTGGTTGTGTCAAGTGGGTATTGTTGTTATATTTACAAATTATAACAAACGAAGATTGCTAATTCCAAGGAGGCTAGAAAAGAAAGGCACTGCTTTTTGAACAAATCTCAGTTTTTTCTCTGTATTTTACTGTTTATTATATTACCCTATGCATCTCTGCTTTGTTTGAGGAATTTTAAGTTTTTTTCAATTTGTGAAATAACAAAAAGGTTGAACAAAAATTATTAAACTAGTGAAATATATAAACATATTATATTTAGGAAAATTTGGCAAAAATAACAGAAAAGATGGTTTTGTCCATTTATACATTTTTAATAGAATTTTGTCCATCTAAACATTTTTAAATTTATTTGACAATTTTATCCTTAAAATTGATTTACCGTTATTTCTTTGTGAAGGGGCAAATATTTCTCCTAGTTTTTGACAAAACCCCCCCCCCCCTCCAAAAAATAAAAAGGATAGCATCAAAACCCTTATCGTCTTTCCAATTTCATTTTCACCACACAGAGTCACAGACACAGCAGCGATAATGGCCGTTTCTTCTGGAACCTTCTCCTCCACCTTTCTATGCATCAAAACGGCGTCGCTCCGCAGAGAATCGGCTCATTCGTCTCTCCGCACGAGCGGTAACGTCCGCGACGGAATCTTCGGAGCCCACATCAACCAGCAAAGAGAGTGCCTGATACTAGGATTTTTCTATCAATTATCCTAAAGCAATGTATCTATCGCAGCAGTACTTTAGGTATCAATCCAATCAGGTGTGATGCTAGCAATCAAGATATGACAATACTACTTAATTCAAGCCAAATCTATCAGTTTGTGGTGAAGAGATCGAGTCGCTACTCGACTCTGCTAGAACAAAACAGTGAAGCGATCGAGTTCGCTATCGACTCGATCGATCTAGGGCAACATGAAACACAAACAGCGGAAAACGAATTCGATCAAGTCAGAGATGAGTGCAATCGAAATAAAAGCAGTAAAATAACATGTGAAAATATCAGAGAAAAGCAAAGCTCCTAAGGATGGGGTAATCGATCTGTAACTGCTCCTAACGTGATCTCGTTGCTTAACGAACCCAAACACGGGCTAATCCCTCAACAACGAACTCGACAAACAAGATCAATTCACTTTCGTGAAAGAGATCAACAACCTAGTGAATTCTCAAGACCTAATCATCATTAGCGAAGAAAACACAAGCAAGCATTAAGTTCAGGTTCGATAGAGTCGAAATACTCTCTAGACATCTAATCCCTTAGGCTAGAACAGTAAATCTCTGAATCAGCTGGTTCGGACATCTCATCGAACACCTCATGAGTGTGGAGACGTCTAAAGTCCAGATCCAGTTGATCAGACAGAATCCGGTTTTAAGATCACTAATCCAGAAGGGATCTATTGGAAATAACTCTTAAGCAACTTGATCACGCTAGGGTTCGTTACAGATCTATCCCAACCCTAGAAACTTAAAGGAAACTACTCGCTAGAACTCATGAGACAGAATTCAAAATCAAAAGAGATAGATTGCATAATAGGAATCAAACAAAGAGATAGATTCGAGAACGCTAAAATACTTAAAACTCAAAAGAAATCTGAATTACAACTTGGTTTCTCGAATGAAGTGATGATAAAAAACCGAACGTCCTTGGTGAAAAGGTTCACCTCTCTATTTATAGTACAAAAGAAAAACCTAAGAAAAAGAAAATAAAAGAAAAAGGAAAATAGGCTGAAACAGGTTGGTCTCCGTAATGGGTTGGATCTCTCAGGCTCGACGCCAGCGCGACCAAGCCCACTCAATTAGGCCCAGCTCGATCGAACCCGTATGCAGCGAACTCGATAGATCCCGCATGTAGCGAACTCGATAGATCCCGCATGTGGCGAACTCGATAGATCCCGCATGTGGCGAACTCGATAGATCCCGCATGTAGCGAGCGCTCGAGCGCGTTCAGTTGTACCCCGGCTTGATCTCGTCACTCGATCTTCAGCTCCATCTCGCTCTACTTTCAGCTTGATCACCTTAGCTCGATCACTCCCGTTACAGAGCAGCTCGATCTCGCTCCACTCCATCACTCCACTCCAGAAAGCACCTAAAACTGACACAAATGTACAAGATGCAAGAGTGCTAGTCCTAAACATACTAAATACGAAATATGAGTGAAGGTGAGTGAAAACAATGCAAATGAATGATTATGAATGCAAAAACATGCGAAATCGAATGCTAAAAACATGCAAACTATGAACACATCAACGCCCCCAAACTTAGTCTTTGCTTGCCCTCAAGCAAACAAGCGCGACCAGGTCATAGAAGTGAGGTTTGAAGGTGGGGACTCAGAACCAAAACATGCCAATAAAGAGGATAAAATCAATGTCCTAGTTACTAGTTCTAAGGCGCAATGTGATAGAGTCAATCATAAAATCTCAGTCAATCTCCTTAACATTCAATTACAAGTAACTGGTGAATCGAGTTGTGCACCTAAATCGAACTCATTTGGCTAAGGGTGAGGCTTTTTATAGACAGAGTTTGTCCCTCTCAAGTAGTTTTAGTTCTTCATAAAAGCAACGGGGTTCTCTCAAAGAAAGGAGTGAGCTTTAGGAGAATGCTAAAGGTAAAGACCAACTGATGCATACAAGAGATCAATCCCATCTATCTATAAATAACCCAGAACTATTCCTAGTTCTACCCCTTTTTTTTTTTCTTGAGATAGATTTGATTGAGCTCATTCTCTCTTTTTTAATGTTCTAAGGGAATAACTTCATTTCTTTTACTCGATGGCTGCAGCTCTATCTAAACTCGGTTCCTAAATATATACATAGGCTCTAGTTTTTTTTTTCTCTTTTTTTCTCTCTTTTTTTTTTTTTTTTTTTTTTTTTTTCGAACCGGTCTAGTTATACGGAGAGCTAGAGCTGCCATACACTACACTGCTTTTAATTCCCTTAGACTCTAACTCTTTATCTTCCTTTCTGACTCTATCCCAATTTTCCTCAACGTCAAAGAAGAGCTCGATCGAGCTTAAAATGTAGCACCCCCAAACTTAGATCTAACTGACTCAGTAAGCGTGAATCAGACCTATATGGGATTTCACTCTTGTCGGTCCTAATCCTAACACTTTCTCCCAAGCTCAAACCAGGAAATAGGCTTACCACTCAGTAAATAGTCAAGGCTGGAAAGAAAGGCTGGTTAGAGGGCGTGGATACTGTTCCAAAAGTGGGAATCAGCTACCTGAATTAACAAGAATGGCAAACAGATAGAAGAAAATCCAGATATGTATAGAGTACCCATGAGCTCGACCGCAGTGCACAACAAGATAATTGTCAACCGATTAGGTTCAGATAAATGGAGAATGACTTCAATTCACATTATGCGCTCAGACTCAATCGGTTATGCACTCAAAGAACTAATAACGAGGGCACTGAAATTTTCCACTTCATTAACATGCTTACAAGGTTATAATCATCCTAGCCCCCTATGCAAGTGCAAAAGTTCTATATGAATGTCTAGACTCGATCTTAAAATGCAATGCAATCTAACATGAATTTTTTTTTTTTTTTTTTTTTTGAAAATTATGATGCATGCGTCCTCTTGAACCTTCCCCCAAACTTGAATTACACAGCCCCTTGTGTAACAAAAGTCTAGGAAAGAAGTTTCAAGAAAGAAAAATCAAAGAAAATGCAAGACTTAAACGGATGGTACAATGAGGGGTAGATGTTAGAGTGGACCTTTAGTGGTGGAATTGAAAGAGCGAATCAATCGCTTCGTTCATGCTGTCTTGCGTGTATGTGGGGATGGTAGAGGAGCTAGCTGGTGCGGTGGTTTGTGGCACATGGCTAGCAGTCGGAGCACTCGATAGCGGTGCCGGATGCTCTGTTGGTGCGGTCGATCTTGGAACAGAGGAACTTCGCCGGAAAGGTAGATCGGTGTCAGAGCGTGCCTCTGTATGCTCCCCTCGGGTATGTCTCTTCCTCTGTCTCGGTTTGTAAGAAGAGTAACGCGGTTGGTCATGAGGAGATTGGCGATCACCGGTGTGGAGGGGTCGAGCTCGACGTCAGGGATGACGGTCCGTGGTGCGTTGACTGGTGCTGTGCTTCTTCGTACTCCTCCTGCGGTGCAACTCAACTTGTCCTGCAGTGATCTGATTTGATCAGCCATCTTTTTGACCTTCTCCTCAATTTGGCGGTGACTTTGTCTTGTGCTTTGTTCCACCATTGGAGCACGCTGATACGATCGTGGGCTGCCTTCATTCCAGCGGCTTGTCTAGCAGTGGAAGTATACTCTTCGAAATGGAAATGATCGAACTCGTCCGCTGGAACGGTCGCTTCCTGCTGCGAGTGATCGCCGCTTTCCGGGTTGGTGGGAGGAGTCGAGTGCTCTCGTGCGGTCGAGTGCTCTCCTGCGGTCGAGTGCATCTGGAGTACTGATACGGGGGGGGGGGGGGGGGGGGGGGGGGGGGGCGAAATCAATGTTGGATCCTCCTCTGATCGCGGTCCAACCTGGGTTAGGCATCCGCATCCGAGATTTTCCAAACTGCGGGTGAGTGAATTGGTATACAAGGGCGCCGCCTTCCGGTGTTTTCTGTAGGAAGTTGCAATTTTTCAGGTAACTGAGGTCGATCTCTTCGGGCTGTGCAACTTCCTCGGTCCTATCTATAGTAAATCCCACGGCGTACAAAAGAGGTGTGACAAGTCCACCCATCCGCAGCTCACATCTGTGTCGTATGTGAGCGTTCGTTAGAGCCCAGCTCTGGTAGGAGAGAAGTTGTTCTATCATTGCGAGCGTGATCCCACCGTTTGCTGTACTCCCTATCAGCTTCCTCCCATTGTTCAACCTCGGTAAAATCCCAGTGAGTGCTACATCGCTCATACTCAGCTCGATCTCGTTGACGTTGCCGGTCGTGTGCCTTGGGTATAGCGTGTTGGCGATGGCTTTGTGCAGGTAGCGGATCGGTGGGCTTCGGATCTGAGCAGATTTGGAGCTCGAAGAATTGTATTCTCCTGAAGCGATCGTTCTCCACAAAGCTTTCATCTCTTCCCTGTCAACACCGAGTCCGTGACGGTTACCAGGTGGTAGGCAGTGGGCTCGGTCGATCTCACGGAAGGTGAGATGGTGTCTCCGTCCTGTCGCCCAAAAACTGACATACCCGTCACTCCCATCTGGTGTGAATTGCCCTAAAGCGCAGAGATGTAGTTGGAGAGTGGCTAAAAGAAGGCATGTTGCTGTCTTGTATGATTCGTGCCTTTTGAACATGAATGCGCCGACTCCTAGATTATTGAACATCTCATCCACATCATCAGTGATGCGTAGTTTTCCCATTGTGTCTCGGTCCGGGTACTTCGTCCCTCCAAGTTTCATGTCGAGTAGGATGCGATAGATCTTCATCTCTTCGTCTGTCAAAGTATCTCCCTCGTTTCCCATGTCTCTGGGTGATTCGACAACCGTCATCTCCTCATCCACTTCAAAATCATCGTCCGATTCCACTCTTCGTTTTCCTCTTGATATCTCGTCTCTACTTCGGGAGTATCCGTCACCGTCGCTGCGACCTCTGTTAGACCTGAAATTCAATAAATAGAAAACAAATTAGACAGGACAGGCAACTCGACCGAATCGCTCGATCTCTCAGCTCGATCGAACAGCTCGATCGCTTGACACGGGTCGATCAAGTATAATGGCCGATCAATTTCAACAGATTTTCAACACAATTGATAGTTCATCAAGATTCAGCCTAGGTTTTTGTCATTTTCGATCAAGAACACTCAAAAACACACAACCTTCACAAACTTCAAATTTTGTGGCAGAAATCGACAATTGCAAGCAAATCGGTCGAGTTCTAACAGTTCTGGCACAGAGAATGGCAAGCTAATCGATTGAGTTCAAACAATTCTAGCACAAAGAGCCTCAAAAATCTCAACCCGGAATTTCGCAAAAATAGAGAGAGGGTTAGGGCCCGAAGTTCATACCTCGATCCGCTTCTCATGACAAGCGAATGTGCTAATGCAAGCGATCAAGTGAAATGAGGTATGCGATGACCGATTCGTTCGATTGGGTGTGTTCGATTTTGGGGGTTCAAGAGTTCTTACCTTGGATGGCTGATCAATTATATGGTTGAAATAATGTGAGGTCTCCCTCAACTCGATCGAGTTCTCATCCGTTTTTTTTTTTTTTTTTTTTTTTTGAACCTGCCAAATAAATGTTACTGGATATATTATAATGAAAAATATATATACTGGATAAGACATGGGACTTCCTCCCAAGTGAGCTTGTTTTAAGTCTCTAAGCTTGACTCCCTTTACTTATCAGGCTTGGGGTGGCTCACTGAGAGGAATCGATGTCCCCTCCGGGATTGTGTAGTCTGCAAGATAAGGCTTAACCCGTTTCCCATTGACTGTGAAAGGAGCTCCGTCCTTGTTGAACAGAGTCACCGCTCCAAATGGTGAGACCTCTTTGACGGTGAAAGGTCCAGACCATCTCGACTTCAGTTTCCCGGGAAACAGCTTCAGGCGAGAGTTAAACAGCAGAACTCGATCGCCTTCTTTGATGTCTTTTCTAATGATCTGTTTGTCGTGGAATGCCTTAGTCCTCTCCTTATAGATCTTAGAGCTCTCGTAAGCATCCAATCTGATCTCCTCCAGTTCATGCAGATCTATCTCTCTTCTCTCCTGAGCAGTCTTAAGATCAAAATTAAGCATCTTCGTTGCCCAGATGGCTCTGTATTCCACTTCAACGGGGAGATGGCATGACTTTCCGTATAGCAACTGAAACGGTGTCCTCCCAATAGGTGTTTTGAAAGCTGTCCAATACGCCCAAAGTGAGTCGTCGAGCTTGATCGCCCAGTCTCTGGTCGAACTGTTCACGACTTTGTTCAAGATCGCCTTGATCGATCTGTTTGTTGGAGACCTCAACTTGTCCGGAAGTTTGGGGGTGATATGGTGTTGCAACCTTATGCTTTACTCCATATTTCTTCAGAAGCCCTTCAAAGATCTTGTTAATGAAGTGGCTCCCCCCATCACTAATCACAACTCTCGGAATTCCATATCTAGGAAAGATGATGGATTTGAACAGTTTTAGCACTGGTTTGTGATCGTTGGATGGGCACGCGATCGCTTCAACCCATTTAGACACGTAATCCACTGCTACCAGAATGTAGCTATTCCTGCATGCGATGATGGATTGAACGGTCCCATGAAATCGATCCCCCAAACATCGAAGACTTCGACTTCTAAAATCGGAATCTGTGGCATCTCGTTTCTCTTAGAGATATTGCCCATTCTCTGGCAAGGATCGCACTTGGAGATGAAACTGTGTGCATCCTTGAATAGAGTCGGCCACCAGAGCCTAGATTGAAGAATTTTCTGCACCGTTTTAAATACAGCAAAGTGACCACCATACGTAGAACCGTGGCAGTGCTCTAGAACCCCACTGACTTCCTCCTCTGCAATGCATCTTCTGAATAGACCATCTGATCCTCTCTTGTACAGATATGGCTCATCCCAGAAATACTGTGAAGCGTCCCGGAGTAGCTTCTTCTTCTTGTAAGCATCCAAATCCTTTGGAATTTCCTTATAAACCAAATAGTTCACTATGTCGGCGTACCATGGAAATTTCTCGTCGTTCAGCGAACAGACTCGATCGAGCTCAGTACTGGTAAGGTAGCTCGCTTCGAGGTCTTTAATCAGCATCAACTGTTCCTCAGGCATCGAGTCGTCTATTGGCACTAGATCTTCTATTCTCATCCTGCTCAGATGATCCGCTACACCGTTTTCAATTCCCTTCTTATCTTTGATCTCCAGATCGAACTCCTGTAACAACAAAATCCACCGCAACAGTCTTGGTTTGGCATCCTTCTTTGCCATCAGATATCTCAAAGCAGCGTGATCTGTATGCACGATCACTTTAGATCCAACCAGGTAGCTCCTGAATTTTTCAAATGCGAATACCACAGCAAGGAGCTCTTTCTCTGTTGTTGCATATCGGCGCAAAGCGTCATCCAAAGTCCTGCTAGCGTAGTAGATCACGTGATGCTTCTTGTCAATTTTCTGTCCTAACACTGCTCCAACAGCATAATCGGATGCGTCGCACATAATCTCAAACGGATGATCCCAGTTAGGAGCTCGAACGATTGGTGCAGAGACGAGGGCGTCCTTGATGAGCTCGAACGCTTTTAAACAGTCAGCGTCGAAAACGAACTCTGTCTCTTTACACAGCAATCTTGTCAGAGGTCGCGCTATTTTTGAGAAATCTTTGATGAACCTTCTATAAAATCCAGCGTGACCTAGAAAGCTTCTGATATCCTTGACTGTCTTAGGCGGTTGCAGTTGCATCATGACCTCGATTTTGGCTTTGTCCACCTCGATCCCGTTCTCAGAAATCTTGTGACCCAACACTATCCCTTCTTTGACCATGAAGTGACACTTCTCCCAGTTTAGCACCAGATTGGTCTCTGTGCACCTAGATAGCACCCTGCACAAGTTAAGCAAACATGAGGAGAAAGAGGAGCCATAGACTGAGAAATCGTCCATGAAAACTTCCACCATCTCCTCGACCAGATCCGAAAAAATGGAGGTCATACACCTCTGAAAAGTAGCAGGCGCATTACAAAGACCAAAAGGCATCCTCTTATAAGCGAATGTTCCGTAAGGACAAGTGAATGTGGTCTTTTCTTGATCATTAGGATGAATTGGGATTTGAAAGAACCCAAATAACCGTCAAGAAAACAGTAGTAAGGATGATTAGCTAATCTTTCAAGCATTTGATCAATGAATGGCAATGGGAAATGATCTTTCCTAGATGCAGCATTCAATTTCCTGTAATCTATGCACATCCTATGTCCTGTTATAGTTCGAGTGGGTATCAATTCGTCCTTGTCGTTTTTAATCACTGTGATGCCACCTTTCTTAGGAACACAATGCACTGGTGAGACCCAAGTACTATCAGAGATAGGATAGATCACACCAGCGTCGAGCAATTTAAGGATCTCCTTTTTAACCACTTCTTTCAAGTTTGGGTTCAATCTCCTTTGTGGTTCGATACTAGAGTATGATTCGTTTTCGAGGTGAATCCTATGTGTGCATAAAGTAGGTGCAATTCCCTTAATATCATCAAGCGAATAACCTATAGCTTTCCTATTTCCTCAATTCGATCAAGAGTGAATCTAACTCATCAGCACTAAGTAGAATTAGGGCCTAGAAAGGCGTACCTCAGCCCTTTCGGTAATGGTTTGAGATCGACTTTGGGCGCCTTGAGCTCTGACCAATCGTCGGCTCTATCGCGTATTAGCTCGATCGAGCTCTGAGTTGTAGCGGTCGAGCTACGTTTCTGTTGAGTGCAGATCGATTGATTCTGTCGAGGCGAACAAGATCTGTCGTTTCTGCTGCCATGAGTTCTGCACTCGATCCAACCAAATCTTCGAAGACACCTGCTCCATTCACTGCTTTGTGGGAGTCCAGCAACTTCTCATAGCAGACAGTTTCTTTGCGAAGGTACCCATGTCCACTATTCTTAGTCAGCGCGGTATGTAGATGATCTTCCACAAGTAGCTCCTCCAGAAACTCGTCCGCAAGTTTGTCCATCATCTCAATGTAGAAAACCTGCCCATCTATCGTCGGTTTTCTCATCGAATCCTTAACATCGAACTTCATGCTCAAGTCTTTTCCCAAATTCAGATTGATCATGCCCTTCCTCACGTCAATGACTGCTCCAGCTGTAGCTAAGAAAGGTCTCCCAAGAATGAGAGGATCCTTCGGTTCTTCCTCCATTTCTAAAACTACAAAGTCTGTTGGAACGTCAACGTTACCAATTCGAACAGGCAAATCTTCAAGAAGGCCGTGGGGGATCCTAACGCTTCTGTCTGCTAGGACAAGAGAGATCCGGCACGCTTTGTACTTGGTAAACCCCAGCTTCTTTGCAACTGAAAGAGGCATCAAACTGACATATGCTCCTAAATCGCACAGACAATTATTGAAAGAAAGCGGACCGATCGAGCAAGGCAGCGTGAATGATCCTGGGTCTCCCAACTTCTGAGGGATCGATCTCCTTTGAATTATAGCGCTGCATTCGTGACTCAGAACTACCATTCCCTGTACTTCCTTGGTCCTTTCCAGAATTGCATCCTTGAGGAATTTCTGATATGGTGGGACTAGCATGAAGGCGTCCAGTAACGACATCTTCACCTCGATCTCTGCCATCTGTTTATCAAACAAAGCCTTGTACTTTTCAGTCAACTGCTTCTTGAATCTACCAGGAAAAGGCATCGGCGGCTTGTAAGGAGGAGGAACGAAGACAGTCTCTTTCCCTTTAGAAACAGGTGGTTTTACAGCTTGCGTGGGCTCAGCGGTCTTGCTTTCAGCAACTCGATCGAGCTCATCTACCGGCGTGCTGTGTTCGGATGAAACCTCGTTTTCAACCGGAACCTCATCTGAGACTAACTCCTCTCCGCCTTGGGCATCGCTGTCCTCAGTGACTTTAGAACGGCCTTTTGGCTCAGGTAGCTCTTTCCCGTTCCTCAGTGTGACAGCGCTGATCGAGTGCGCATACTCCTTCGGGTTTTGAACAGATTTCCCAGGGAGTTGTCCAGTAGGTTTGACCGTAGAAGGTGAAGCTCGATTGCCCTCGATGAATTGTACCCTACTGTTCAATGCTTCAATCTTGGAGTTGAGATCATTGTAGGTGCAGTCGAGTTTGTTGTTTATTTCTGCAAACTTTTTGCTAGCTTCCATTGCTCCGTTAGCTTGACCTTGCAGAAGTTGCTGAAGCATAGCCTTCAGATCGATCTCTGGTGCTGCTGGAGAGATCGCTTGCGACTGAGTTTGAAATCCTGGTGGTGCTCCAAATGCCTGCTGTGGTTGGAATCCTCCTTGGAACTGCTGCTTTGGGACGAACACGTGGTGTTGTTGGAGAGGGATGAAGTTTTTGGCTGGTGCTTGCTGTTGCTGAGGGTATGTTTGATCCTGGGGGGTTGGCCACGTTTGTGCTTCGGTAAGATAGATTGGGGTGTTGTTTGAATGGGACAAACCCCTTTGTGTAACCTCCTTGGTTCTGGATGTAGCATAGCTCCTCAGTGGTGGGATCATTCTCCCCGTCTTGAATCAGGTAGTCACCTTCTTCAGTAACGAAGTGAACTGGCTTCTGCTGAGCCATTAAAAGTTTATCGATCTTCTCGTTTAGGGCCTTGATCTCCTTGCGGTGCTTCTCATCTGACTCGATCGATCCCCTCTGGGTACGGTCGTAGTCTTCATTATAGTTCCCGTCCGATTGTGCCAGATTCTCAACCAATTCCCAACCTTCCTGAACATCCTTGTTGAGGAAGTTGCCATTGCTCGCTGTATCAAGCATCTGTCTGATTCTTGGTTGCACACCTCTGTAGAGGGTGCTGAGAAGCGACTCCATGCTGAAACCATGGTGAGGGCACTGATTAGTGTAACTCTTGAAGCGTTCCCAAGCTTCAGAGAAGGTTTCTCCATTCTTTTGAACGAATCCGGAGATATCATTCCGAAGCCTTGCAGTTCTTGAGTTAGAGAAGAACTTTGCTAGAAAGGCTTTCTTGCAGTCGTTCCAGGAAGTGATAGATCCGTGTGGCAGATTTATCTCCCACTGATGAGCTTTGTCCCCTAGAGAGAATGGGAACAAACGCAGTTTGAAACTGTCTTCACTGACTCCATTGATTTTGGTGAGGCCACAAAGTCTATTGAACTCATCCAAGTGGTCGAGTGGGTCTTCCATAGGGAGTCCATGAAACTTGTTGTTTTGAATCATGGAGATGAGACTAGACTTGATCTCAAAGTTGTTGTTCTGCACAGCGGGAGGAACTATCCCTTGTCTCTGAGCGTGTGTGCTCGGTGCATCACCATCTCTAATGCACCGTGGTATCCTCTAAATAGGTGCAGCTGGCGGGATGTGATTCGGCGGATTCTGACCCTGTGGAACCTGATTCAGCGGATTCTGACCCTGTGGAGCCCGATTCTGCGGATTCTGACCCTGTGGAGCCTGATTCTGACCCTGTGGATTCATTTCAACGCGATTCTGCAGAAGACTGGTCGTTTTTCTCCTTTGTAGCTTGTTGATGTTAGGGTTGAGCGGGATCAAAGTCTTATCCTTACACGAACGTGTATTGTGCATGCAAGGTAAGAATCGATCGAGTGTACCTGAAAAGATCAAAAACAAGCAAGAGAAAAAGAAGAATCAGTAATGTCAAAAATAATTAAACGAACTTGATCTCAAGCTTTCTGAGATCTTGAATGTAACAATCAAACACCCAATCGGCAACGGCGCCAAATTGATACTAGGATTTTTCTATCAATTATCCTAAAGCAATGTATCTATCGCAGCAGTACTTTAGGTATCAATCCAATCAGGTGTGATGCTAGCAATCAAGATATGACAGAACTACTTAATTCAAGCCAAATCTATCAGTTTGTGGTGAAGAGATCGAGTCGCTACTCGACTCTGCTAGAACAGAACAGTGAAGCGATCGAGTTCGCTATCGACTCGATCGATCTAGGGCAACATGAAATGCAAACAGCAGAAAACGAATTCGATCAAGTCAGAGATTAGTGCAATCGAAATAAAAGCAGTAAAATAACAGGTGAAAATATCAGAGAAAAGCAAAGCTCCTAAGGATGGGGTAATCGATCTGTAACTGCTCCTAACGTGATCTCGTTGCTTAACAAACCCAAACACGGGCTAATCCCTCAACAACGAACTCGACAAACAAGATCAATTCACTTTCGTGAAAGAGATCAACAACCTAGTGAATTCTCAAGACCTAATCATCATTAGCGAAGAAAACACAAGCAAACATTAAGTTCATGTTCGATAGAGTCGAAATACTCTCTAGACATCTAATCCCTTAGGCTAGAACAATAAATCTCTGAATCAGCTGGTTTGGACATCTCATCGAACACCTCATGAGTGTGGAGACGTCTAAAGTCCAGATCCAGTTGATCAGACAGAATCCGGTTTTAAGATCACTAATCCAGAAGGGATCTATTGGAAATAACTCTTAAGCAACTTGATCACGCTAGGGTTCGTTACAGATCTATCCCAACCCTAGAAACTTAAAGGAAACTACTCGCTAGAACTCATGAGACAGAATTCAAAATCAAAAGAGATAGATTGCATAATAGGAATCAAACAAAGAGATAGATTCGAGAACGCTAAAATACTTAAAACTCAAAAGAAATCTGAATTACAACTTGGTTTCTCGAATGAAGTGATGATAAAAAACCGAACGTCCTTGGTGAAAAGGTTCACCTCTCTATTTATAGTACAAAAGAAAAACCTAAGAAAAAGAAAATAAAAGAAAAAGGAAAATAGGCTGAAACAGGTTGATCTCCGTAATGGGCTGGATCTCTCAGGCTCGACGCCAGCGCGACCAAGCCCACTCAATTAGGCCCAGCTCGATCGAACCCGTATGCAGCGAACTCGATAGATCCCGCATGTAGCGAACTCGATAGATCCCGCATGTGGCGAACTCGATAGATCCCGCATGTGGCGAACTCGATAGATCCCGCATGTGGCGAACTCGATAGATCCCGCATGTAGCGAGCGCTCGAGCGCGTTCTGTTGTACCCCGGCTTGATCTCGTCACTCGATCTTCAGCTCTATCTCGCTCTACTTTCAGCTTGATCACCTTAGCTCGATCACTCCCGTTATAGAGCAGCTCGATCTCGCTCCACTCCAGAAAGCACCTAAAACTGACACAAATGTACAAGATGCAAGAGTGCTAGTCCTAAACATACTAAATGCGAAATATGAGTGAAGGTGAGTGAAAACAATGCAAATGAATGATTATGAATGCAAAAACATGCGAAATCGAATGCTAAAAACATGCAAACTATGAACACATCAGTGCCACGCGACATCATGAAGCCTCGACCAGTGTCACCGGAGATGCAAGACGTCGTCGGAGTTTCTCAAATCCCTCGAACTCAAGCTCTCAAGCGTATTTGGGCTTACATCAAAGAAAATGACCTTCAAGTAACCCATCCGCTAGAGTCAGATGTGTCGAAGTCCTCGACTTAGCGATCTCCGGCGTGCTTTTAGCAACGGCGGAGATCGCCTTCTTCCAAGGATGTCTCACTTGGCTATTGTTTAGACTGTACAAAACACATTTCCTTTACATGTCGACTGTTCTCGCCTTCATCAGCGCTCTGTTACCGATTTTCCCTTACTGGGTGGCGACGATCCCTACGGCGTTGCAGTTGGTGTTTGATAGCCCGACGTGGGTGTGGTATGTATGCAAGTAATAAAAACCCTAAGCTAAACATGGTTGTAAGTGCACAACATGTTGTTGTAGTACTTAGGGGTCGATCCACAAGAGAATGCGAATTGCACATTACACATTTGTAAAGATTTGGTTAAGCTAAATCAATAATATGCAAGGGGTTTTGTATTTTGTTTTATAAGGAAGATTAAAGAACAAATGCAAACTATACAAACACCATTATTGAACAAAAGACAATCCGCAAAAGACATAAGCCAAGTCGATTGAAAAGTTTGTTAAATCCGATTTCTATGAACTCAAAACACTAAGATGTGGTCATCCCACTTTCGTGGCTCCGACCACCAATGTTTCTTAAACCAATGGACTCAGTTTTCACATGGTCATTGAAGAGTGAAACAAGCAATACAATCGGGTAGTGATTGTTCACAAAACTCCTTAGGTATACTTTCATAGCCTAAGACGAATTGCCCATCAAATATTAGGATCGGAGATATAACAAGCTTTTGGAGAGTATATCAACCTTAGATCGAGTCGCTAGTTAGCTACTCTAGCAACAAGCTTTAGGTGTGAATAAAGATGGTGAACCATAAGGTTTCCCTTTCTTTAACAACCGATTCTCGATGGCTCATCATGTCATGTCTTCTTTGAAAGATCCATGATTCAATAATGAGTCTAAAGGAGTAGAGAGGATCTCATAGTTCTAATGGAAGGCGGAGTAATAGAGATTAAATCGCGGCTCTCCCATAGAGAGAAACCTCTAAACCCTAGACTTGAAGCTAAAACATGCGAGTATGTACAAGATGCAAAAGGAAAGAAAGAACAAGGAGACCACCTAAGTGGCTCCGCATGTGGCGAACTCGATAGATCCCGCATGTGGCGAACTCGATAGATCCCGCATGTGGAGAACTCGATAGATCCCGCATGTGGCAAACTCGATAGATCCCGCATGTAGCGAGCGCTCGAGCGCGTTCTGTTGTACCCCGGCTTGATCTCGTCACTCGATCTTCAGCTCTATCTCGCTCTACTTTCAGCTTGATCACCTTAGCTCGATCACTCCCGTTACAGAGCAGCTCGATCTCGCTCCACTCCAGAAAGCACCTAAAACTGACACAAATGTACAAGATGCAAGAGTGCTAGTCCTAAACATACTAAATGCGAAATATGAGTGAAGGTGAGTGAAAACAATGCAAATGAATGATTATGAATGCAAAAACATGCGAAATCGAATGCTAAAAACATGCAAACTATGAACACATCAGTGCCACGCGACATCATGAAGCCTCGACCAGTGTCACCGGAGATGCAAGACGTCGTCGGAGTTTCTCAAATCCCTCGAACTCAAGCTCTCAAGCGTATTTGGGCTTACATCAAAGAAAATGACCTTCAAGTAACCCATCCGCTAGAGTCAGATGTGTCGAAGTCCTCGACTTAGCGATCTCCGGCGTGCTTTTAGCAACGGCGGAGATCGCCTTCTTCCAAGGATGTCTCACTTGGCTATTGTTTAGACTGTACAAAACACATTTCCTTTACATGTCGACTGTTCTCGCCTTCATCAGCGCTCTGTTAGCGATTTTCCCTTACTGGGTGGCGACGATCCCTACGGCGTTGCAGCTGGTGCTTGATAGCCCGACGTGGGTGTGGTATGTATGCAAGTAATAAAAACCCTAAGCTAAACATGGTTGTAAGTGCACAACATGTTGTTGTAGTACTTAGGGGTCGATCCACAAGAGAATGCGAATTGCACATTACACATTTGTAAAGATTTGGTTAAGCTAAATCAATAATATGCAAGGGGTTTTGTATTTTGTTTTATAAGGAAGATTAAATAACAAATGCAAACTATACAAACACCATTATTGAACAAAAGACAATCCGCAAAAGACATAAGCCAAGTCGATTGAAAAGTTTGTTAAATCCGATTTCTATGAACTCAAAACACTAAGATGTGGTCATCCCACTTTCGTGGCTCCGACCACCAATGTTTCTTAAACCAATGGACTCAGTTTTCACATGGTCATTGAAGAGTGAAACAAGCAATACAATCGGGTAGTGATTGTTCACAAAACTCCTTAGGTCTACTTTCATAGCCTAAGACGAATTGCCCATCAAATATTAGGACCGGAGATATAACAAGCTTTTGGAGAGTATATCAACCTTATATCGAGTCGCTAGTTAGCTACTCTAGCAACAAGCTTTAGGTGTGAATAAAGATGGTGAACCATAAGGTTTCCCTTTCTTTAACAACCGATTCTCGATGGCTCATCATGTCATGTCTTCTTTGAAAGATCCATCATTCAATAATGAGTCTAAAGGAGTAGAGAGGATCTCATAGTTCTAATGGAAGGCGGAGTAATAGAGATTAAATTGCGGCTCTCCCATAGAGAGAAACCTCTAAACCCTAGACTTGAAGCTAAAACATGCGAGTATGTACAAGATGCAAAAGGAAAGAAAGAACAAGGAGACCACCTAAGTGTCTCCGGTTTATTGACTGAAAGAAGAAGAGAGTTGTGTCTATGATATTCTGATTGCGATACAAGAGGCTAAAAGCAAGTATATATAGGTGAGGGGAGGCTAGGTCGGCTGAGTTAATGCGCAAAGGAGAAGAGGAAACTTTCCATTTCTTCTCCTCGCTTGAGCTTGCTCACCAAGTCTTGAGTGAAGCGCGGCTGCCACCTTATTTTCACTTGTAAAGATGTGGGCTTGAGTCATGATGAGGTTCAGGCTTGGCCCGCAGTGATCCCGGTCCATTTCGTTCATCCAAGCTCCATAGGCTTCACTTACTCGCCAGACGGACATGTCTTAGGGGAAAACGATCCTAGGCCCTCATTTCTGCTCCAAATGGCCCAATTCTACTTCTCCGCGACGCATGACTCATTTATCTATCTTTCCATATAAAGATCTCATGATTTGGACGTCAGAAAGACCCTTTGACGCGGTCATCTTTCGGATGCTTTGATTCTGTCCGAATGCGGAAATCGGCTAACTTGGGTTTCGTTGAAGCTCTTGACTTGGGAACTTGCGTGGATCATTGTTTGAAGTCCTTATGCACCATTTAGCCTTCTTTTTGCCATTTTGACCTGTTTGCTTCCCAAAACCACAATATACAAGAAAACTACCTTTTGGATACAAAATCATTATTATTAAGTAAGAAAATATAAAGAAAACCAAAGTGAAAAACATGTAAAATATGGATATATCAGTGCTAGAAGGGAGATACATTGTTGCAGTGACTTTATCTGTGACTCATCTTGTGTTAATGAAGTATGGTGCTTCAGAGATTCAAGATGACATTCCTGGGTCCAATGCTTACATTACTGGACTGAGTATTATTGGTGGAGTGACTCTGTTTCCTTCTGCTCTCGAGGTAAACTTGATTAGAAATCCAAAGCAAATCATGAGAAAAAAAGGAAATTCCAAAAGAGGAAGTTCTTAGATCTATTTTTGAGAGAAGATTACATGATGCCTAAAATTAGGTATTTATGTCTTATATAGTGGGAGCAAATAAAAGACCCCAGTCAACTCATTTAAGTTGACCATTTCCCCTTCCAAATTCGCACAGCTTCTTCAGGTCTATTAAAAACGCGGGTCAACGCCTCCGATTTGGTCAACGCTCAGCTTTTCCTCGTCAAACGGGTTGTCAACCCGTTTCGCATCCCGTTTGCCCTCGAACCTTCACTCCTTTAACTGGTCTGATCCGTCCCTCTTCCTTTTCAGCTCCAAAACACCTGATACAACTTCCAAATGCACGAAATATGCAAATGCAGGTCCTAGATGCTATGTGTTTGTACAATGCATGATATCAATACTAAAATGCTGAAGATATGAGCTGAAATGAGAGGAAACCTCAAGGAAATACATGGCTAAAAGAGGTAAAATGCAGAGATATCAACTAAAAGAGGCTAAAAGCAAGTATATATAGGTGAGGGGAGGCTAGGTCGGCTGAGTTAATGCGCAAAGGAGAAGAGGAAACTTTCCATTTCTTCTCCTCGCTTGAGCTTGCTCACCAAGTCTTGAGTGAAGCGCGGCTGCCACCTTATTTTCGCATGTAAAGATGTGGGCTTGAGTCATGATGAGGTTCAGGCTTGGCCCGCAGTGATCCCGGTCCATTTCGTTCATCCAAGCTCCATAGGCTTCACTTACTCGCCAGACAGACATGTCTTAGGAGAAAATGATCCTAGGCCGCATTTCTGCTCCAAATGGCCCAATTCCATTTCTCCGCGACGCATGACTCATTTATCTATCTTTCCATATAAAGATCTCATGATTTGGACGTCAGAAAGACCCTTTGCCGCGGTCATCTTTCGGATGCTTTGATTCTGTCCGAATGCGGAAATCGGCTAACTTGGGTTTTGTTGAAGCTCTTGACTTGGGAACTTGCGTGGATCATTGTTTGAAGTTCTTTTGCACCATTTAGCCTTCTTTTTGCCATTTTGACCTGTTTGCTTCCCCAAAACCACAATATACAAGAAAACTACCTTTTGGATACAAAATCATTATTATTAAGTAAGAAAATATAAAGAAAACCAAGGTGAAAAACATGTAAAATATGGATATATCAGTGCTAGAAGGGAGATACATTGTTGCAGTGACTTTATCTGTGACTCATCTTGTGTTAATGGAATATGGTGCTTCAGAGATTCAAGATGACATTCCTGGGTCCAATGCTTACATTACCGGACTGAGTATTATTGGTGGAGTGACTCTGTTTCCTTCTGCTCTCGAGGTAAACTTGATTAGAAATCCAAAGCAAATCATGAGAAACAAAGAAAATTCCAAAAGAGGAAGTTCTTAGATCTATTTTTGGGGAGAAGATTACATGATGCCTAAAATTAGGTCTTTATGTCTTATATAGTGGGAGCAAATAAAAGACCTCAGTCAACTCATTTAAGTTGACCATTTCCCCTTCCAAATTCGCACAGCTTCTTCAGGTCTATTAAAAACGCGGGTCAACGCCTCCGATTTGGTCAACGCTCAGCTTTTCCTCGTCAAACGGGTTGTCAACCCGTTTCGCATCCCGTTTGCCCTCGAACCTTCACTCCTTTAACTGGTCTGATCCGTCCCTCTTCCTTTTCAGCTCCAAAACACCTGATACAACTTCCAAATGCACGAAATATGCAAATGCAGGTCCTAGATGCTATGTGTTTGTACAATGCATGATATCAATACTAAAATGCTGAAGATATGAGCTGAAATGAGAGGAAACCTCAAGGAAATACATGGCTAAAAGAGGTAAAATGCAGAGATATCAACTAAAAGAGGCTAAAAGCAAGTATATATAGGTGAGGGGAGGCTAGGTCGGCTGAGTTAATGCGCAAAGGAGAAGAGGAAACTTTCCATTTCTTCTCCTCGCTTGAGCTTGCTCACCAAGTCTTGAGTGAAGCGCGGCTGCCACCTTATTTTCGCATGTAAAGATGTGGGCTTGAGTCATGATGAGGTTCAGGCTTGGCCCGCAGTGATCCCGGTCCATTTCGTTCATCCAAGCTCCATAGGCTTCACTTACTCGCCAGACAGACATGTCTTAGGAGAAAACGATCCTAGGCCGCATTTCTGCTCCAAATGGCCCAATTCCATTTCTCCGCGACGCATGACTCATTTATCTATCTTTCCATATAAAGATCTCATGATTTGGACGTCAGAAAGACCCTTTGCCGCGGTCATCTTTCGGATGCTTTGATTCTGTCCGAATGCGGAAATCGGCTAACTTGGGTTTTGTTGAAGCTCTTGACTTGGGAACTTGCGTGGATCATTGTTTGAAGTCCTTTTGCACCATTTAGCCTTCTTTTTGCCATTTTGACCTGTTTGCTTCCCAAAACCACAATATACAAGAAAACTACCTTTTGGATACAAAATCATTATTATTAAGTAAGAAAATATAAAGAAAACCAAGGTGAAAAACATGTAAAATATGGATATATCAGTGCTAGAAGGGAGATACATTGTTGCAGTGACTTTATCTGTGACTCATCTTGTGTTAATGGAATATGGTGCTTCAGAGATTCAAGATGACATTCCTGGGTCCAATGCTTACATTACTGGACTGAGTATTATTGGTGGAGTGACTCTGTTTCCTTCTGCTCTCGAGGTAAACTTGATTAGAAATCCAAAGCAAATCATGAGAAACAAAGGAAATTTCAAAAGAGGAAGTTCTTAGATCAATTTTTGGGGAGAAGATTACATGATGCCTAAAATTAGGTCTTTATGTCTTATATAGTGGGAGCAAATAAAAGACCCCAGTCAACTCATTTAAGTTGACCATTTCCCCTTCCAAATTCGCACAGCTTCTTCAGGTCTATTAAAAACGCGGGTCAACGCCTCCGATTTGGTCAACGCTCAGCTTTTCCTCGTCAAACGGGTTATCAACCTGTTTCGCATCCCGTTTGCCCTCGAACCTTCACTCCTTTAACTGGTCTGATCTGTCCCTCTTCCTTTTCAGCTCCAAAACACCTGATACAACTTCCAAATGCAAGAAATATGCAAATGCAGGTCCTAGATGCTATGTGTTTGTACAATGCATGATATCAATACTAAAATGCTGAAGATATAAGCTGAAATGAGAGGAAACCTCAAGGAAATACATGGCTAAAAGAGGTAAAATGCAGAGATATCAACTAAAAGAGGCTAAAAGCAAGTATATATAGGTGAGGGGAGGCTAGGTCGGCTGAGTTAATGCGCAAAGGAGAAGAGGAAACTTTCCATTTCTTCTCCTCGCTTGAGCTTGCTCCCCAAGTCTTGAGTGAAGCGCGGCTGCCACCTTATTTTTGCATGTAAAGATGTGGGCTTGATTCATGATGAGGTTCAGGCTTGGCCCGCAGTGATCCCGGTCCATTTCGTTCATCCAAGCTCCATTGGCTTCACTTACTCGCCAGACGGACATGTCTTAGGAGAAAACGATCCTAGGCCGCATTTCTGCTCCAAATGGCCCAATTCCACTTCTCCGCGACGCATGACTCATTTATCTATCTTTCCATATAAAGATCTCATGATTTGGACGTCAGAAAGACCCTTTTCCGCGGTCATCTTTCGGATGCTTTGACTCTGTCCGAATGCGGAAATCGGCTAACTTGGGTTTTGTTGAAGCTCTTGACTTGGGAACTTGCGTGGATCATTGTTTGAAGTCCTTTTGCACCATTTAGCCTTCGTTTTGCCATTTTGACCTGTTTGCTTCCCAAAACCACAATATACAAGAAAACTACCTTTTGGATACAAAATCATTATTATTAAGTAAGAAAATATAAAGAAAACCAAGGTGAAAAACATGTAAAATATGGATATATCAGTGCTAGAAGGGAAATACATTGTTGCAGTGACTTTATCTGTGACTCATCTTGTGTTAATGGAGTATGGTGCTTCAGAGATTCAAGATGACATTCCTGGGTCCAATGCTTACATTACTGGACTGAGTATTATTGGTGGAGTGACTCTGTTTCCTTCTGCTCTCGAGGTAAACTTGATTAGAAATCCAAAGCAAATCATGAGAAACAAAGGAAATTCCAAAAGAGGAAGTTCTTAGATCTATTTTTGGGGAGAAGATTACATGATGCCTAAAATTAGGTCTTTATGTCTTATATAGTGGGAGCAAATAAAAGACCCCAGTCAACTCATTTAAGTTGACCATTTCCCCTTCCAAATTCGCACAGCTTCTTCAGGTCTATTAAAAACGCGGGTCAACGCCTCCGATTTGGTCAACGCTCAGCTTTTCCTCGTCAAACGGGTTGTCAACCTGTTTCGCATCCCGTTTGCCCTCGAACCTTCACTCCTTTAACTGGTCTGATCCGTCCCTCTTCCTTTTCAGCTCCAAAACACCTGATACAACTTCCAAATGCACGAAATATGCAAATGCAGGTCCTAGATGCTATGTGTTTGTACAATGCATGATATCAATACTAAAATGCTGAAGATATGAGCTGAAATGAGAGGAAACCTCAAGGAAATACATGGCTAAAAGAGTTAAAATGCAGAGATATCAACTAAAAGAGGCTAAAAGCAAGTATATATAGGTGAGGGGAGGCTAGGTCGGCTGAGTTAATGCGCAAAGGAGATGAGGAAACTTTCCATTTCTTCTCCTCGCTTGAGCTTGCTCGCCAAGTCTTGAGTGAAGCGCGGCTGCCACCTTATTTTCGCATGTAAAGATGTGGGCTTGAGTCATGATGAGGTTCAGGCTTGGCCCGCAGTGATCCCGGTCCATTTCGTTCATCCAAGCTCCATAGGCTTCACTTACTCGCCAGACGGATATGTCTTAGGAGAAAACGATCCTAGGCCGCATTTCTGCTCCAAATGGCCCAATTCCACTTCTCCGCGACGCATGACTCATTTATCTATCTTTCCATATAAAGATCTCATGATTTGGACGTCAGAAAGACCCTTTTCCGCGGTCATCTTTCGGATGCTTTGACTCTGTCCGAATGCGGAAATCGGCTAACTTGGGTTTTGTTGAAGCTCTTGACTTGGGAACTTGCGTGGATCATTGTTTGAAGTCCTTTTGCACCATTTAGCCTTCGTTTTGCCATTTTGACCTGTTTGCTTCCCAAAACCACAATATACAAGAAAACTACCTTTTGGATACAAAATCATTATTATTAAGTAAGAAAATATAAAGAAAACCAAGGTGAAAAACATGTAAAATATGGATATATCAGTGCTAGAAGGGAAATACATTGTTGCAGTGACTTTATCTGTGACTCATCTTGTGTTAATGGAGTATGGTGCTTCAGAGATTCAAGATGACATTCCTGGGTCCAATGCTTACATTACTGGACTGAGTATTATTGGTGGAGTGACTCTGTTTCCTTCTGCTCTCGAGGTAAACTTGATTAGAAATCCAAAGCAAATCATGAGAAACAAAGGAAATTCCAAAAGAGGAAGTTCTTAGATCTATTTTTGGGGAGAAGATTACATGATGCCTAAAATTAGGTCTTTATGTCTTATATAGTGGGAGCAAATAAAAGACCCCAGTCAACTCATTTAAGTTGACCATTTCCCCTTCCAAATTCGCACAGCTTCTTCAGGTCTATTAAAAACGCGGGTCAACGCCTCCGATTTGGTCAACGCTCAGCTTTTCCTCGTCAAACGGGTTGTCAACCCGTTTCGCATCCCGTTTGCCATCGAACCTTCACTCCTTTAACTGGTCTGATCCGTCCCTCTTCCTTTTCAGCTCCAAAACACCTGATACAACTTCCAAATGCACGAAATATGCAAATGCAGGTCCTAGATGCTATGTGTTTGTACAATGCATGATATCAATACTAAAATGCTGAAGATATGAGCTGAAATGAGAGGAAACCTCAAGGAAATACATGGCTAAAAGAGTTAAAATGCAGAGATATCAACTAAAAGAGGCTAAAAGCAAGTATATATAGGTGAGGGGAGGCTAGGTCGGCTGAGTTAATGCGCAAAGGAGATGAGGAAACTTTCCATTTCTTCTCCTCGCTTGAGCTTGCTCGCCAAGTCTTGAGTGAAGCGCGGCTGCCACCTTATTTTCGCATGTAAAGATGTGGGCTTGAGTCATGATGAGGTTCAGGCTTGGCCCGCAGTGATCCCGGTCCATTTCGTTCATCCAAGCTCCATAGGCTTCACTTACTCGCCAGACGGATATGTCTTAGGAGAAAACGATCCTAGGCCGCATTTCTGCTCCAAATGGCCCAATTCCACTTCTCCGCGACGCATGACTCATTTATCTATCTTTCCATATAAAGATCTCATGATTTGGACGTCAGAAAGACCCTTTTCCGCGGTCATCTTTCGGATGCTTTGACTCTGTCCGAATGCGGAAATCGGCTAACTTGGGTTTTGTTGAAGCTCTTGACTTGGGAACTTGCGTGGATCATTGTTTGAAGTCCTTTTGCACCATTTAGCCTTCGTTTTGCCATTTTGACCTGTTTGCTTCCCAAAACCACAATATACAAGAAAACTACCTTTTGGATACAAAATCATTATTATTAAGTAAGAAAATATAAAGAAAACCAAGGTGAAAAACATGTAAAATATGGATATATCAGTGCTAGAAGGGAAATACATTGTTGCAGTGACTTTATCTGTGACTCATCTTGTGTTAATGGAGTATGGTGCTTCAGAGATTCAAGATGACATTCCTGGGTCCAATGCTTACATTACTGGACTGAGTATTATTGGTGGAGTGACTCTGTTTCCTTCTGCTCTCGAGGTAAACTTGATTAGAAATCCAAAGCAAATCATGAGAAACAAAGGAAATTCCAAAAGAGGAAGTTCTTAGATCTATTTTTGGGGAGAAGATTACATGATGCCTAAAATTAGGTCTTTATGTCTTATATAGTGGGAGCAAATAAAAGACCCCAGTCAACTCATTTAAGTTGACCATTTCCCCTTCCAAATTCGCACAGCTTCTTCAGGTCTATTAAAAACGCGGGTCAACGCCTCCGATTTGGTCAACGCTCAGCTTTTCCTCGTCAAACGGGTTGTCAACCCGTTTCGCATCCCGTTTGCCATCGAACCTTCACTCCTTTAACTGGTCTGATCCGTCCCTCTTCCTTTTCAGCTCCAAAACACCTGATACAACTTCCAAATGCACGAAATATGCAAATGCAGGTCCTAGATGCTATGTGTTTGTACAATGCATGATATCAATACTAAAATGCTGAAGATATGAGCTGAAATGAGAGGAAACCTCAAGGAAATACATGGCTAAAAGAGTTAAAATGCAGAGATATCAACTAAAAGAGGCTAAAAGCAAGTATATATAGGTGAGGGGAGGCTAGGTCGGCTGAGTTAATGCGCAAAGGAGATGAGGAAACTTTCCATTTCTTCTCCTCGCTTGAGCTTGCTCGCCAAGTCTTGAGTGAAGCGCGGCTGCCACCTTATTTTCGCATGTAAAGATGTGGGCTTGAGTCATGATGAGGTTCAGGCTTGGCCCGCAGTGATCCCGGTCCATTTCGTTCATCCAAGCTCCATAGGCTTCACTTACTCGCCAGACGGATATGTCTTAGGAGAAAACGATCCTAGGCCGCATTTCTGCTCCAAATGGCCCAATTCCACTTCTCCGCGACGCATGACTCATTTATCTATCTTTCCATATAAAGATCTCATGATTTGGACGTCAGAAAGACCCTTTGCCGCGGTCATCTTTCGGATGCTTTGATTCTGTCCGAATGCGGAAATCGGCTAACTTGGGTTTTGTTGAAGCTCTTGACTTAGGAACTTGCGTGGATCATTGTTTGAAGTCCTTTTGCACCATTTAGCCTTCTTTTTGCCATTTTGACCTGTTTGCTTCCCAAAACCACAATATACAAGAAAACTACCTTTTGGATACAAAATCATTATTATTAAGTAAGAAAATTTAAAGAAAACCAAAGTGAAAAACATGTAAAATATGGATATATCAGTGCTAGAAGGGAGATACATTGTTGCAGTGACTTTATCTGTGACTCATCTTGTGTTAATGGAGTATGGTGCTTCAGAGATTCAAGATGACATTCCTGGGTCCAATGCTTACATTACTGGACTGAGTATTATTGGTGGAGTGACTCTGTTTCCTTCTGCTCTCGAGGTAAACTTGATTAGAAATCCAAAGCAAATCATGAGAAACAAAGGAAATTCCAAAAGAGGAAGTTCTTAGATCTATTTTTGAGAGAAGATTACATGATGCCTAAAATTAGGTCTTTATGTCTTATATAGTGGGAGCAAATAAAAGACCCCAGTCAACTCATTTAAGTTGACCATTTCCCCTTCCAAATTCGCACAGCTTCTTCAGGTCTATTAAAAACGCGGGTCAACGCCTCCGATTTGGTCAACGCTCAGCTTTTCCTCGTCAAACGGGTTATCAACCCGTTTCGCATCCCGTTTGCCCTCGAACCTTCACTCCTTTAACTGGTCTGATCCGTCCCTCTTCCTTTTCAGCTCCAAAACACCTGATACAACTTCCAAATGCAAGAAATATGCAAATTCAGGTCCTATATGCTATGTGTTTGTACAATGCATGATATCAATACTAAAATGTTGAAGATATGAGCTGAAATGAGAGGAAACCTCAAGGAAATACATGGCTAAAAGAGGTAAAATGCAGAGATATCAACTAAAAGAGGCTAAAAGCAAGTATATATAGGTGAGGGGAGGCTAGGTCGGCTGAGTTAATGCGCAAAGGAGAAGAGGAAACTTTCCATTTCTTCTCCTCGCTTGAGCTTGCTCGCCAAGTCTTGAGTGAAGCGCGGCTGCCACCTTATTTTCGCATGTAAAGATGTGGGCTTGATTCATGATGAGGTTCAGGCTTGGCCCGCAGTGATCCCGGTCCATTTCGTTCATCCAAGCTCCATAGGCTTCACTTACTCGCCAGACGGACATGTCTTAGGAGAAAACGATCCTAGGCCGCAGTTCTGCTCCAAATGGCCCAATTCCACTTCTCCGCGAAGGATGACTCATTTATCTATCTTTCCATATAAAGATCTCATGATTTGGACGTCAGAAAGACCCTTTGCCGCGGTCATCTTTCGGATGCTTTGACTCTGTCCGAATGCGGAAATCGGCTAACTTGGGTTTTGTTGAAGCTCTTGACTTGGGAACTTGCGTGGATCATTGTTTGAAGTCCTTCTGCTCCATTTAGCCTTCTTTTTGCCATTTTGACCTGTTTGCTTCCCAAAACCACAATATACAAGAAAACTACCTTTTGGATACAAAATCATTATTATTTAGTAAGAAAATATAAAGAAAACCAAGGTGAAAAACATGTAAAATATGGATATATCAGTGCTAGAAGGGAAATACATTGTTGCAGTGACTTTATCTGTGACTCATCTTGTGTTAATGGAATATGGTGTTTCAGAGATTCAAGATGACATTCCTGGGTCCAATGCTTACATTACTGGACTGAGTATTATTGGTGGAGTGACTCTGTTTCCTTCTGCTCTCGAGGTAAACTTGATTAGAAATCCAAAGCAAATCATGAGAAACAAAGAAAATTCCAAAAGAGGAAGTTCTTAGATCTATTTTTGGGGAGAAGATTACATGATGCCTAAAATTAGGTCTTTATGTCTTATATAGTGGGAGCAAATAAAAGACCCCAGTCAACTCATTTAAGTTGACCATTTCCCCTTCCAAATTCGCACAGCTTCTTCAGGTCTATTAAAAACGCGGGTCAACGCCTCCGATTTGGTCAACGCTCAGCTTTTCCTCGTCAAACGGGTTATCAACCCGTTTCGCATCCCGTTTGCCCTCGAACCTTCACTCCTTTAACTGGTCTGATCCGTCCCTCTTCCTTTTCAGCTCCAAAACACCTGATACAACTTCCAAATGCAAGAAATATGCAAATGCAGGTCCTAGATGCTATGTGTTTGTACAATGCATGATATCAATACTAAAATGCTGAAGATATGAGCTGAAATGAGAGGAAACCTCAAGGAAATACATGGCTAAAAGAGGTAAAATGCAGAGATATCAACTAAAAGAGGCTAAAAGCAAGTATATATAGGTGAGGGGAGGCTAGGTCGGCTGAGTTAATGCGCAAAGGAGAAGAGGAAACTTTCCATTTCTTCTCCTCGCTTGAGCTTGCTCACCAAGTCTTGAGTGAAGCGCGGCTGCCACCTTATTTTCGCATGTAAAGATGTGGGCTTGAGTCATGATGAGGTTCAGGCTTGGCCCGCAGTGATCCCGGTCCATTTCGTTCATCCAAGCTCCATAGGCTTCACTTACTCGCCAGACGGACATGTCTTAGGAGAAAACGATCCTAGGCCGCAGTTCTGCTCCAAATGGCCCAATTCCACTTCTCCGCGAAGGATGACTCATTTATCTATCTTTCCATATAAAGATCTCATGATTTGGACGTCAGAAAGACCCTTTGCCGCGGTCATCTTTCGGATGCTTTGACTCTGTCCGAATGCGGAAATCGGCTAACTTGGGTTTTGTTGAAGCTCTTGACTTGGGAACTTGCGTGGATCATTGTTTGAAGTCCTTCTGCTCAATTTAGCCTTCTTTTTGCCATTTTGACCTGTTTGCTTCCCAAAACCACAATATACAAGAAAACTACCTTTTGGATACAAAATCATTATTATTTAGTAAGAAAATATAAAGAAAACCAAGGTGAAAAACATGTAAAATATGGATATATCAGTGCTAGAAGGGAAATACATTGTTGCAGTGACTTTATCTGTGACTCATCTTGTGTTAATGGAATATGGTGTTTCAGAGATTCAAGATGACATTCCTGGGTCCAATGCTTACATTACTGGACTGAGTATTATTGGTGGAGTGACTCTGTTTCCTTCTGCTCTCGAGGTAAACTTGATTAGAAATCCAAAGCAAATCATGAGAAACAAAGAAAATTCCAAAAGAGGAAGTTCTTAGATCTATTTTTGGGGAGAAGATTACATGATGCCTAAAATTAGGTCTTTATGTCTTATATAGTGGGAGCAAATAAAAGACCCCAGTCAACTCATTTAAGTTGACCATTTCCCCTTCCAAATTCGCACAGCTTCTTCAGGTCTATTAAAAACGCGGGTCAACGCCTCCGATTTGGTCAACGCTCAGCTTTTCCTCGTCAAACGGGTTATCAACCCGTTTCGCATCCCGTTTGCCCTCGAACCTTCACTCCTTTAACTGGTCTGATCCGTCCCTCTTCCTTTTCAGCTCCAAAACACCTGATACAACTTCCAAATGCAAGAAATATGCAAATGCAGGTCCTAGATGCTATGTGTTTGTACAATGCATGATATCAATACTAAAATGCTGAAGATATGAGCTGAGATGAGAGGAAACCTCAAGGAAATACATGGCTAAAAGAGGTAAAATGCAGAGATATCAACTAAAAGAGGCTAAAAGCAAGTATATATAGGTGAGGGGAGGCTAGGTCGGCTGAGTTAATGCGCAAAGGAGAAGAGGAAACTTTCCATTTCTTCTCCTCGCTTGAGCTTGCTCGCCAAGTCTTGAGTGAAGCGCGGCTGCCACCTTATTTTCGCATGTAAAGATGTGGGCTTGAGTCATGATGAGGTTCAGGCTTGGCCCGCAGTGATCCCGGTCCATTTCGTTCATCCAAGCTCCATAGGCTTCACTTACTCGCCAGACGGACATGTCTTAGGAGAAAACGATCCTAGGCCGCATTTCTGCTCCAAATGGCCCAATTCCACTTCTTCGCGACGCATGACTCATTTATCTATCTTTCCATATAAAGATCTCATGATTTGGACGTCAGAAAGACCCTTTGCCGCGGTCATCTTTCGGATGCTTTGACTCTGTCCGAATGCGGAAATCGGCTAACTTGGGTTTTGTTGAAGCTCTTGACTTGGGAACTTGCGTGGATCATTGTTTGAAGTCCTTTTGCACCATTTAGCCTTCTTTTTGCCATTTTGACCTGTTTGCTTCCCAAAACCACAATATACAAGAAAACTACCTTTTGGATACAAAATCATTATTATTAAGTAAGAAAATATAAAGAAAACCAAGGTGAAAAACATGTAAAATATGGATATATCAGTGCTAGAAGGGAGTTACATTGTTGCAATGACTTTATCTGTGACTCATCTTGTGTTAATGGAGTATGGTGCTTCAGAGATTCAAGATGACATTCCTGGGTCCAATGCTTACATTACTGGACTGAGTATTATTGGTGGAGTGACTCTGTTTCCTTCTGCTCTCGAGGTAAACTTGATTAGAAATCCAAAGCAAATCATGAGAAACAAAGGAAATTCCAAAAGAGGAAGTTCTTAGATCTATTTTTGGGGAGAAGATTACATGATGCCTAAAATTAGGTCTTTATGTCTTATATAGTGGGAGCAAATAAAAGACCCCAGTCAACTCATTTAAGTTGACCATTTCCCCTTCCAAATTCGCACATCTTCTTCAGGTCTATTAAAAACGCGGGTCAACGCCTCCGATTTGGTCAACGCTCAGCTTTTCCTCGTCAAACGGGTTGTCAACCCGTTTCGCATCCCGTTTGCCCTCGAACCTTCACTCCTTTAACTGGTCTGATCCGTCCCTCTTCCTTTTCAGCTCCAAAACACCTGATACAACTTCCAAATGCACGAAATATGCAAATACAGGTCCTAGATGCTATGTGTTTGTACAATGCATGATATCAATACTAAAATGCTGAAGATATGAGCTGAAATGAGAGGAAACCTCAAGGAAATACATGGCTAAAAGAGGTAAAATGCAGAGATATCAACTTCCCCCAAACTTGCCTCTTGCTTGCCCTCAAGCAAGGAAGAAAAAAATCAGAGAAAATTTGATTTATGCGGGAACTCAAATCCAAAAGATATGCTCGAAGAAATCGCCTCAATGCTCAAGTTAGGAATTATGAAATGCAAACCGGTTTAGCCAATCAAATCGGATTATTCACATACTAAATTCAGCGACAAACCGACATCAGTCATGATGGAACACGCATTCAGATCCACTTCACCTATTTACATCCAATTAAGCTCAAAACTGTGAATCAAAACTCAATGCAATCAAAACTTGCTCATTTGGTTCAAAGGGTTAGGCTCTTTTCTTTCCTTTGGTGGTTTCATGAAGCACATAAGGGATCTCTCAAGAAGAATTGAGCTTGGGCAAAATGCTAAGAGTAAGGACCTAGGATGGTACAAAGATAGATTCCCATCTACCCAAGACATAAGGTCTTAAAGCTTTGAAAGAACAAATCCCACCTAAGTCCTAGCTACCCTTTTGGTCAACGCTCAGCTTTTCCTCGTCAAACGGGTTGTCAACCCGTTTCGCATCCCGTTTGCCCTCGAACCTTCACTCCTTTAACTGGTCTGATCTGTCCCTCTTCCTTTTCAGCTCCAAAACACCTGATACAACTTCCAAATGCAAGAAATATGCAAATGCAGGTCCTAGATGCTATGTGTTTGTACAATGCATGATATCAATACTAAAATGCTGAAGATATGAGCTGAAATGAGAGGAAACCTCAAGGAAATACATGGCTAAAAGAGGTAAAATGCAGAGATATCAACTAAAAGAGGCTAAAAGCAAGTATATATAGGTGAGGGGAGGCTAGGTCGGCTGAGTTAATGTGCAAAGGAGAAGAGGAAACTTTCCATTTCTTCTCCTCGCTTGAGCTTGCTCACCAAGTCTTGAGTGAAGCGCGGCTGCCACCTTATTTTCGCATGTAAAGATGTGGGCTTGAGTCATGATGAGGTTCCGGCTTGGCCCGCAGTGATCCCGGTCCATTTCGTTCATCCAAGCTCCATAGGCTTCACTTACTCGCCAGACGGACATGTCTTAGGAGAAAACGATCCTAGGCCGCATTTCTGCTCCAAATGGCCCAATTCCACTTCTACGCGACGCATGACTCATTTATCTATCTTTCCATATAAATATCTCATGATTTAGACGTCAGAAAGACCCTTTGCCGCGGTCATCTTTCGGATGCTTTGATTCTGTCCGAATGCGGAAATCGGCTAACTTGGGTTTTGTTGGAGCTCTTGACTTGGGAACTTGCGTGGATCATTGTTTGAAGTCCTTTTGCACCATTTAGCCTTCTTTTTGCCATTTTGACCTGTTTGCTTCCCAAAACCACAATATACAAGAAAACTACCTTTTGGATACAAAATCATTATTATTAAGTAAGAAAATATAAAGAAAACCAAGGTGAAAAACATGTAAAATATGGATATATCAGTGCTAGAAGGGAGATACATTGTTGCAGTGACTTTATCTGTGACTCATCTTGTGTTAATGGAATATGGTGCTTCAGAGATTCAAGATGACATTCCTGGGTCCAATGCTTACATTACTGGACTGAGTATTATTGGTGGAGTGACTCTGTTTCCTTCTGCTCTCGAGGTAAACTTGATTAGAAATCCAAAGCAAATCATGAGAAACAAAGAAAATTCCAAAAGAGGAAGTTCTTAGATCTATTTTTGGGGAGAAGATTACATGATGCCTAAAATTAGGTCTTTATGTCTTATATAGTGGGAGCAAATAAAAGACCCCAGTCAACTCATTTAAGTTGACCATTTCCCCTTCCAAATTCCCACAGCTTCTTCAGGTCTATTGAAAACGCGGGTCAACGCCTCCGATTTGGTCAACGCTCAGCTTTTCCTCGTCAAACGGGTTATCAACCCGTTTCGCATCCCGTTTGCCCTCGAACCTTCACTCCTTTAACTGGTCTGATCCGTCCCTCTTCCTTTTCAGCTCCAAAACACCTGATACAACTTCCAAATGCAAGAAATATGCAAATGCAGGTCCTAGATGCTATGTGTTTGTACAATGCATGATATCAATACTAAAATGCTGAAGATATGAGCTGAAATGAGAGGAAACCTCAAGGAAATACATGGCTAAAAGAGGTAAAATGCAGAGATATCAACTAAAAGAGGCTAAAAGCAAGTATATATAGGTGAGGGGAGGCTAGGTCAGCTGAGTTAATGCGCAAAGGAGAAGAGGAAACTTTCCATTTCTTCTCCTCGCTTGAGCTTGCTCACCAAGTCTTGAGTGAAGCGTGGCTGCCACCTTATTTTCGCATGTAAAGATGTGGGCTTGAGTCATGATGAGGTTCAGGCTTGGCCCGCAGTGATCCCGGTCCATTTCGTTCATCCAAGCTCCATAGGCTTCACTTACTCGCCAGACGGACATGTCTTAGGAGAAAACGATCCTAGGCCGCATTTCTGCTCTAAATGGCCCAATTCCACTTCTCCGCGACGCATGACTCATTTATCTATCTTTACATATAAAGATCTCATGATTTGGACGTCAGAAAGACCCTTTGCCGCGGTCATCTTTCAGATGCTTTGACTCTGTCCGAATGCGGAAATCGGCTAACTTGGGTTTTGTTGAAGCTCTTGACTTGGGAACTTGCGTGGATCATTGTTTGAAGTCCTTTTGCACCATTTAGCCTTCTTTTTGCCATTTTGACCTGTTTGCTTCCCAAAACCACAATATACAAGAAAACTACCTTTTGGATACAAAATCATTATTATTAAGTAAGAAAATATAAAGAAAACCAAGGTGAAAAACATGTAAAATATGGATATATCAGTGCTAGAAGGGAAATACATTGTTGCAGTGACTTTATCTGTGACTCATCTTGTGTTAATGGAGTATGGTGCTTCAGAGATTCAAGATGACATTCCTGGGTCCAATGCTTACATTACTGGACTGAGTATTATTGGTGGAGTGACTCTGTTTCCTTCTGCTCTCGAGGTAAACTTGATTAGAAATCCAAAGCAAATCATGAGAAACAAAGGAAATTCCAAAAGAGGAAGTTCTTAGATCTATTTTTGGGGAGAAGATTACATGATGCCTAAAATTAGGTCTTTATGTCTTATATAGTGGGAGCAAATAAAAGACCCCAGTCAACTCATTTAAGTTGACCATTTCCCCTTCCAAATTCGCACAGCTTCTTCAGGTCTATTAAAAACGCGGGTCAACGCCTCCGATTTGGTCAACGCTCAGCTTTTCCTCGTCAAACGGGTTGTCAACCCGTTTCGCATCCCGTTTGCCATCGAACCTTCACTCCTTTAACTGGTCTGATCCGTCCCTCTTCCTTTTCAGCTCCAAAACACCTGATACAACTTCCAAATGCACGAAATATGCAAATGCAGGTCCTAGATGCTATGTGTTTGTACAATGCATGATATCAATACTAAAATGCTGAAGATATGAGCTGAAATGAGAGGAAACCTCAAGGAAATACATGGCTAAAAGAGGTAAAATGCAGAGATATCAACTAAAAGAGGCTAAAAGCAAGTATATATAGGTGAGGGGAGGCTAGGTCGGCTGAGTTAATGCGCAAAGGAGAAGAGGAAACTTTCCATTTCTTCTCCTCGCTTGAGCTTGCTCACCAAGTCTTGAGTGAAGCGCGGCTGCCACCTTATTTTCACATGTAAAGATGTGGGCTTGAGTCATGATGAGGTTCAGGCTTGGCCCGCAGTGATCCCGGTCCATTTCGTTCATCCAAGCTCCATAGGCTTCACTTACTCGCCAGACGGATATGTCTTAGGAGAAAACGATGCTAGGCCGCATTTCTGCTCCAAATGGCCCAATTCCACTTCTCCGCGACGCATGACTCATTTATCTATCTTTCCATATAAAGATCTCATGATTTGGACGTCAGAAAGACCCTTTGCCGCGGTCATCTTTCGGATGCTTTGATTCTGTCCGAATGCGGAAATCGGCTAACTTGGGTTTTGTTGAAGCTCTTGACTTGGGAACTTGCGTGGATCATTGTTTGAAGTCCTTTTGCACCATTTAGCCTTATTTTTGCCATTTTGACCTGTTTGCTTCCCAAAACCACAATATACAAGAAAACTACCTTTTAGATACAAAATCATTATTATTAAGTAAGAAAATATAAAGAAAACCAAGGTGAAAAACATATAAAATATGGATATATCAGTGCTAGAAGGGAGATACATTGTTGCAGTGACTTTATCTGTGACTCATCTTGTGTTAATGGAGTATGGTGCTTCAGAGATTCAAGATGACATTCCTGGGTCCAATGCTTACATTACTGGACTGAGTATTATTGGTGGAGTGACTCTATTTCCTTCTGCTCTCGAGGTAAACTTGATTAGAAATCCAAAGCAAATCATGAGAAACAAAGGAAATTCCAAAAGAGGAAGTTCTTAGATCTATTTTTGGGGAGAAGATTACATGATGCCTAAAATTAGGTCTTTATGTCTTATATAGTGGGAGCAAATAAAAGACCCCAGTGAACTCATTTAAGTTGACCATTTCCCCTTCCAAATTCGTACAGCTTCTTCAGGTCTATTAAAAACGCGGGTCAACGCCTCCGATTTGGTCAACGCTCAGCTTTTCCTCGTCAAACGGGTTGTCAACCCGTTTCGCATCTCGTTTGCCCTCGAACCTTCACTCCTTTAACTGGTCTGATCCGTCCCTCTTCCTTTTCAGCTCCAAAACACCTGATACAACTTCCAAATGCACGAAATATGCAAATGCAGGTCCTAGATGCTATGTGTTTGTACAATGCATGATATCAATACTAAAATGCTGAAGATATGAGCTGAAATGAGAGAAAACCTCAAGGAAATACATGGCTAAAAGAGGTAAAATGTTGAGATATCAACTAAAAGAGGCTAAAAGCAAGTATATATAGGTGAGGGGAGGCAAGGTCGGCTGAGTTAATGCGCAAAGGAGAAGAGGGAACTTTCCACTTCTTCTCCTCGCTTGAGCTTGCTCACCAAGTCTTGAGTGAAGCGCGGCTGCCACCTTATTTTCACATGTAAAGATGTGGGCTTGAGTCATGATGAGGTTCAGGCTTGGCCCGCAGTGATCCCGGTCCATTTCGTTCATCCAAGCTCCATAGGCTTCACTTACTCGCCAGACGGATATGTCTTAGGAGAAAACGATCCTAGGCCGCATTTCTGCTCCAAATGGCCCAATTCCACTTCTCCGCGACGCATGACTCATTTATCTATCTTTCCATATAAAGATCTCATGATTTGGACGTCAGAAAGACCCTTTTCCGCGGTCATCTTTCGGATGCTTTGATTCTGTCCGAATGCGGAAATCGGCTAACTTGGGTTTTGTTGGAGCTCTTGACTTGGGAACTTGCGTGGATCATTGTTTGAAGTCCTTTTGCACCATTTAGCCTTCTTTTTGCCATTTTGACCTGTTTGCTTCCCAAAACCACAATATACAAGAAAACTACCTTTTAGATACAAAATCATTATTATTAAGTAAGAAAATATAAAGAAAACCAAGGTGAAAAACATATAAAATATGGATATATCAGTGCTAGAAGGGAGATACATTGTTGCAGTGACTTTATCTGTGACTCATCTTGTGTTAATGGAGTATGGTGCTTCAGAGATTCAAGATGACATTCCTGGGTCCAATGCTTACATTACTGGACTGAGTATTATTGGTGGAGTGACTCTATTTCCTTCTGCTCTCGAGGTAAACTTGATTAGAAATCCAAAGCAAATCATGAGAAACAAAGGAAATTCCAAAAGAGGAAGTTCTTAGATCTATTTTTGGGGAGAAGATTACATGATGCCTAAAATTAGGTCTTTATGTCTTATATAGTGGGAGCAAATAAAAGACCCCAGTGAACTCATTTAAGTTGACCATTTCCCCTTCCAAATTCGTACAGCTTCTTCAGGTCTATTAAAAACGCGGGTCAACGCCTCCGATTTGGTCAACGCTCAGCTTTTCCTCGTCAAACGGGTTGTCAACCCGTTTCGCATCCCGTTTGCCCTCGAACCTTCACTCCTTTAACTGGTCTGATCCGTCCCTCTTCCTTTTCAGCTCCAAAACACCTGATACAACTTCCAAATGCACGAAATATGCAAATGCAGGTCCTAGATGCTATGTGTTTGTACAATGCATGATATCAATACTAAAATGCTGAAGATATGAGCTGAAATGAGAGAAAACCTCAAGGAAATACATGGCTAAAAGAGGTAAAATGTTGAGATATCAACTAAAAGAGGCTAAAAGCAAGTATATATAGGTGAGGGGAGGCAAGGTCGGCTGAGTTAATGCGCAAAGGAGAAGAGGGAACTTTCCACTTCTTCTCCTCGCTTGAGCTTGCTCACCAAGTCTTGAGTGAAGCGCGGCTGCCACCTTATTTTCACATGTAAAGATGTGGGCTTGAGTCATGATGAGGTTCAGGCTTGGCCCGCAGTGATCCCGGTCCATTTCGTTCATCCAAGCTCCATAGGCTTCACTTACTCGCCAGACGGATATGTCTTAGGAGAAAACGATCCTAGGCCGCATTTCTGCTCCAAATGGCCCAATTCCACTTCTCCGCGACGCATGACTCATTTATCTATCTTTCCATATAAAGATCTCATGATTTGGACGTCAGAAAGACCCTTTTCCGCGGTCATCTTTCGGATGCTTTGATTCTGTCCGAATGCGGAAATCGGCTAACTTGGGTTTTGTTGGAGCTCTTGACTTGGGAACTTGCGTGGATCATTGTTTGAAGTCCTTTTGCACCATTTAGCCTTCTTTTTGCCATTTTGACCTGTTTGCTTCCCAAAACCACAATATACAAGAAAACTACCTTTTGGATACAAAATCATTATTATTAAGTAAGAAAATATAAAGAAAACCAAGGTGAAAAACATGTAAAATATGGATATATCAGTGCTAGAAGGGAGTTACATTGTTGCAATGACTTTATCTGTGACTCATCTTGTGTTAATGGAGTATGGTGCTTCAGAGATTCAAGATGACATTCCTGGGTCCAATGCTTACATTACTGGACTGAGTATTATTGGTGGAGTGACTCTGTTTCCTTCTGCTCTCGAGGTAAACTTGATTAGAAATCCAAAGCAAATCATGAGAAACAAAGGAAATTCCAAAAGAGGAAGTTCTTAGATCTATTTTTGGGGAGAAGATTACATGATGCCTAAAATTAGGTCTTTATGTCTTATATAGTGGGAGCAAATAAAAGACCCCAGTCAACTCATTTAAGTTGACCATTTCCCCTTCCAAATTCGCACAGCTTCTTCAGGTCTATTAAAAACGCGGGTCAACGCCTCCGATTTGGTCAACGCTCAGCTTTTCCTCGTCAAACGGGTTGTCAACCTGTTTCGCATCCCGTTTGCCCTCGAACCTTCACTCCTTTAACTGGTCTGATCCGTCCCTCTTCCTTTTCAGCTCCAAAACACCTGATACAACTTCCAAATGCACGAAATATGCAAATGCAGGTCCTAGATGCTATGTGTTTGTACAATGCATGATATCAATACTAAAATGCTGAAGATATGAGCTGAAATGAGAGGAAACCTCAAGGAAATACATGGCTAAAAGAGGTAAAATGCAGAGATATCAACTTCCCCCAAACTTGCCTCTTGCTTGCCCTCAAGCAAGGAAGAAAAAAATCAGAGAAAATTTGATTTATGCGGGAACTCAAATCCAAAAGATATGCTCGAAGAAATCGCCTCAATGCTCAAGTTAGGAATTATGAAATGCAAACCGGTTTAGCCAATCAAATCGGATTATTCACATACTAAATTCAGCGACAAACCGACATCAGTCATGATGGAACACGCATTCAGATCCACTTCACCTATTTACATCCAATTAAGCTCTAAACTGTGAATCAAAACTCAATGCAATCAAAACTTGCTCATTTGGTTCAAAGGGTTAGGCTCTTTTCTTTCCTTTGGTGGTTTCATGAAGCACATAAGGGATCTCTCAAGAAGAATTGAGCTTGGGCAAAATGCTAAGAGTAAGGACCTAGGATGGTACAAAGATAGATTCCCATCTACCCAAGACATAAGGTCTTAAAGCTTTGAAAGAACAAATCCCACCCAAGTCCTAGCTACCCTTTTGGTCAACGCTCAGCTTTTCCTCGTCAAACGGTTTGTCAACCCGTTTCGCATCCCGTTTTCCCCTCGAACCTTCACTCCTTTAACTGGTCTGATCTGTCCCTCTTCCTTTTCAGCTCCAAAACACCTGATACAACTCCCAAATGCACGAAATATGCAAATGCAGGTCCTAGATGCTATGTGTTTGTACAATGCATGATATCAATACTAAAATGCTGAAGATATGAGCTGAAATGAGAGGAAACCTCAAGGAAATACATGGCTAAAAGAGGTAAAATGCAGAGATATCAACTTCCCCCAAACTTGCCTCTTGCTTGCCCTCAAGCAAGGAAGAAAAAAATCAGAGAAAATTTGATTTATGCGGGAACTCAAATCCAAAATATATGCTCGAAGAAATCGCCTCAATGCTCAAGTTAGGAATTATGAAATGCAAACCGGTTTAGCCAATCAAATCGGATTATTCACATACTAAATTCAGCGACAAACCGACATCAGTCATGATGAAACACGCATTCAGATCCACTTCACCTATTTACATTCAATTAAGCTCAAAACTGTGAATCAAAACTCAATGCAATCAAAACTTGCTCATTTGGTTCAAAGGGTTAGGCTCTTTTCTTTCCTTTGGTGGTTTCATGAAGCACATAAGGGATCTCTCAAGAAGAATTGAGCTTGGGCAAAATGCTAAGAGTAAGGACCTAGGATGGTACAAAGATAGATTCCCATCTACCCAAGACATAAGGTCTTAAAGCTTTGAAAGAACAAATCCCACCCAAGTCCTAGCTACCCTTTTGAACATAGAGATTATCAATTTAGGATTTCAGGGAGGATAAAACTTTCTGAAAATAACAGGGGGATAACTTTCAAATTTCTTGTGGCTTAAGGCTTTCTAATTTTCTTTTATAAGCTTGGGACTTTTTTACTTAATTTGGAGAATCTTGGCTTTGCGCCCTTTACTTTAGAACAAGCCCCCGATTTACCTATCTTTTAAACTTTACTAATAAGCCACCACTCTTTAGACACTTCCCTTTTATTCTCTCCCATCCTTTCTTTTCTCCTGGATTCTTTTTCACTCTCGGATCTTTCTCTTTTCCCTCACTCTCTCACCCCCAAACTTGAATCACAACCTAGGCCTAATATAGCTCAAAGGAAAACGAGCTAGTTCTACATGAGAATCTAAGCTTTGTCGGTATAAACTCAACACTTTTTGCCTAGCTCAATTGGAAAAGGCCTCACAACTCACGATAAATAGGTTGGGTTTGAAAGAAATGGGTTTGGTTAAGGGCTGGATAATCAATGAACATGGACAAACAGAGAGAGATAAATATAAGAGAAAGAATGTCCAAGAGAGTCAAAATCCATGAGCAAGAATTTGAATGCATGAGAATGACAATTAAATGATCATATTAAGTCCAAATAGCTTAGGTGAAGTTTCAAATCAAAGCAATGATTCAGTCAAGCATGAATGCTGAGATGCGAGTCCTTGAGTATGGAATTCTTTTAAGCTCAAACTAAACCGATATGCATCAAATAACTTCCAACTGGAGCATTGAAGTGATGTCAAAAAGCAGTTCTCAAACATGGAAAGTCATAACATTGTCCCCTATGCATATGCAAATGATTATGTATAATGCCTCTAGACTCAATCCTACTATGTAAATGCAAATGATGAATCTTTTTGTGTTATGCAATTTTCGAAAATGTTTCAATTTTTTTGGTATTTTCTATGCCTTAGATGAAATGTGCATGAGACTCAAGGATGAAAAATTGAAAATAAGAAAATAGAACACAAGGTCAAATGCTATTGACCCCTCCCCCAAACTTAAATTGCACAGTCCCTTGTGCAAATAGAAGCTTGAAAAAGAGATCAATTTAACAAAATAAAGTAAAATAGAATGCATAATGGAAATGAAAAACAGGTGGTAAATACAATGGAAAGGGAGTTATACCTCTCATTGGTTCATGGAGAGGAGGAAGAAGATCCTCTGCCAGTGTCCGAAGTAGGGGATCGCGAGGCGGACCATTTCTTCACTTTCGCCTTCAGCTTCTTGACCGAGCTCACAAGCTTTTTGATGGTCTTGTCTTGCCATTTGCACCACTCTTGGAGAAGCTTAATGTGAGTGTGGGCCGTCCTCACCGAAGTGACACAAGTGGATGCGTCATAGGGGTCAAAGTGGAAACGGGTATCCCCTTGTATGTGCTCTTCTGATGGTCCTCCTTCTTCCATCAACGTGGCGTCGCCCCCATCCATGTAAAGAGCATCCGCGTTCGGAAGGAAAACCATGTTGTCCCGTTCTCCAAAAGACGTCAATTCCGAGTTCGGTAGAAGCACCTTTGATATCCCGAAGCTCGGGTGAATGAACCGATACACGTGCTTCTCTTGCGACTTGCCTCGAAGGAACCAGCTCTTGTTCAAGTAGGCTATATCCATCCACTCTGGTTGATGTGACGGTTGTGGCAGCGGGAAGCCGCTTGCGAGTAGGATCGGTGTGACCATACTCCCCAATCCAATGAAGGAGTCCTTGATTTTGCCTTGTTCGTAGGAGACGATGGCGTTCTTCATACACTTCCGGAAGGAGTCCAACATGAACGTGGCCATGCTCATGTCGGTTGTGAGATCGCCTTTCATCACGGTGCCATCCTTCAAGGTCTCCAACTCGTCAATAAGGGAGATATCCAACATCTCCAGCTCTCTCATATGGACATTGGAGCATTCATGTCTGGCGAACATCGTGTGAGCGATTGCCTTGTGAGCGTAGCGAACGGCTGGGTTTCTGATATGGCCGCCCCTCATCGCGGAAACTTGGTACTTGCTGGAGCTGATTGTCTCCCACAAGATGGCCAGTTCGTCTTTTGCAAACTGCATCTTAGTTCCAGTCCCTCTGCCTACACAAAATACATACAGCTCTTCGATCCTCCGGATGCTCATCCTGAAAGGTTGGTGGGCCAAAACGAACGTGATGTATCCGGGGCCGTCTCCCCTGATCTCAGGCGCCAACTCGGGGTGCTTAACCACCTTCAGCGTGGCGAGGAAATGTAGTGTGGGGTCGTGATAGGCCGGCGGAGCCAAAGCCATGAAATGCTGCATCTCCATCCCCTCGAAGATTGCTTGCACCTCGTCGAAGATTCCGAGCTCGCGCATTGTCTCCTTGTGGGGAAACCGCATCGGTAAGAACGTCATCTTCCTTAGAATGTCGAGCCGATCTTGGTTATCATATGGCTTTCTGATCACCCTCTCGGCTCCCCCACTGCCATCAACTCTTTCTGCGGCTTTCCTCTTTGAACTCGCCCCTTTCTTCTCAACCACAATCTTCTTTCCTTCCCTCTTTTCCCGTCGAGCCCTCTCGGCTTCGTCCACGTTGGGGATTTTTCTCTCGGATCGTGTTGCGTGAACCATTGTACCTACATAGATAGAGGAATTCACGAAAGAATTAGCCCGGACCACAATCACGCAAACATCCCACGATATATCCAATTTCCCGAAAGTGAGGCTCGAATTTCTCACGGTAAAACAAAACTCAAAATTTCCCACATGCAACAGCCGAATTGAACAACCCCTAACATGATACAAGGTAGTTTCAACTATTAAAGAGCGAAAACTAGCAATTCTCAAGTGAAACTCCATTAGAGGAGCTTCACGGATGAGAAGGTTTTGTAAAGCGGCGAAATACCTTGAGAAATCGCGGGGGTTGAACTAATTAGGGTCTTGTGGTTTCAAATTCGGCGGATTTAGGGGAAGTGTGGCTTTGAAATTCGAAATTTGGATGAAAAATGAGTGAGATTGAGTTTTCGCTATGGGAGAAACGGAGAAGAAGCTTGGAGTTAAGAAGTGTGGGATTTTTCACAAGTTAAAACAGAGAAGAGGAAGGGGTTTTTCGCAGAAAAGTCAACAGAGAAGAGTTGACTTACCTGGGCGGGCTGTCGAAACGGGTTGATCCTTTGAAGGAAACCCGTTTGACAACCCGTTTGACAACCCGTTTTCCACATTTTCAACTCTTTGGCGGTTTGAGCTGAGTTTCATCAAGTCTTATCCGCCATAGACCCTCCATTCTCCAGACTAAATAAGATGTTTGAGACCTGAACTTGGGCAACTGAAACAAAGTCATAAGACAGCATATAAATTTAAAACTAGAAGCTATATATACAAAAAGATAGGCATGGGATTCCCTCCCAAGTGGGCTTGTTTTAAGTCTCTAGCTTGACTTTCCTTAGCTCATGCTAGTGAATGGTGAAGGGCTGCACGCTTTCAACAGAGACAGTCATAACGTGAGCTTGGAGATCTTTGAGCTTTGTAGGATCACCGTGAGGCTTAGCGCTTAAGATGGTCTTGGCGGTTAAGAACATGCTAGGTTTTCCTTTACACTTCATCTTTGCCTTTTTCCCGAGAATGGCCTTTGTGCCTCTACACACCTCCTCCTTTTGAGCACGTCCCATGTGCTCACTGAACATGTCAATCAGACACTCGCCATCCAGAATATCTTCCCCAGAATCATCAAGCAGATGCACAACCTTATCACGCTCAACTTTGTTTTCCTTGATGCTTGGCTTTCCAATGGTTAGTGTCCCACAATAACTAGTAGATGAGATCTTCATTGGGTAAGAGACTTTGTTGTTGACATGGTGGAGAGTCACCAGCTTCTCGTGAAAGTCAATTGAGGCCCCAACAGTTGTAAGGAAGGGTGTTCCAAGGATCAATGAGACTTCTTTTTCATCAACCATTTCCAAAACAGTGAGGTCAATTGGAACCTTGCATCCACCAATTTTCAAAGGATAATCTTTGAAGAGACCAAGTGGAGACTTAGTAGAGGCATCCCCAAACATGATAGAAGAGCTAGGAGACGTCAAACTCCTTATACCCAGCCGCTTAACCAGAGCAAGTGATATGAAATTCACACTTGCTCCAGAATCCACAAGAGCATCATCAAGCTTCAATTCGCCAAGGGTGCAAGGCAATGTGAACTTCCCTTGATTCTCAAGCTTGGGAATGGAGTTTGGCGTGAGAAGGGGCGGATCTGGGGTTGTAGAGGGTTCCATAAGAGCAGCCACTCTCTCCTTGTTTGCAAGAATGTCCTTAATGAGCTTCATTTGGAGATGAGCTTCTTGCATATTCCCCATGTTGGGTAGATGAACACCAATCTCGCTCATATCATTCCTAAACTTGGAGACTACCTTCTTTTGAGGTTTAGTAAGGACTCTCCCAGGAAATGGAAGCTCAGGTTTCTAAGGAGGAGGCTCAACCTTTGTGGTTTCCTCTCTTTCAACCATCTGTGAGACTACCTCCTTCTTGGCACTTCATTTTTCTGCATGAGGTGTCCTCTCATCCCCTGAAAGCTTAACACTTGAACCATAGAGAAGCCTATAGATTTCGTCTATAGCTCTCTCATTCTCATCTTTTCCAGCCACACAATCGTGAGGAGAGAGAATCGCACCGCAAAACGCTTTCGGGTTTGAAATCGGTTTTCCAGGTAGTATCCCTTTTGAGCTGCTGCTGCTCTGAGATTCCAAGTGCTGAACCTTTGAGCTGAGTGCTTCAATCTTCTGTGTGAGCTCATGATGGGAACTGTCGACCTTGTTGTGAATCTCAGCCAATTTGATATGAAGATCACTTGCCCCGGTAACTTGTCCCTGAAGAATCTGTTGCAACATGTTTTTCATATCTGACTCGTTTCCTGAACTACTGCCCTGTTGAGCTTTAGTGGATCCTTGTATCGGCGCACCAAACGTCTTAGGTGGGTAGCCCTTCTTATAATAGACCACTTGTTGCCCACTTTGTGGTTGTGCTTGTTGAGGAGGGTAGACTTGATCTTGAGGGTTCTCAACGTTTGTAGAACGGTAAGAGAGGTTACGATTGTTCTTATAGTTGATGAAGCCTTTTTGGTAACCACCCTGATTTTTGATATAGTTCACTTCCTCAACTTGGGTCTCCTTCTCCTCGTCGACCACATCATCCTCACAAACAAAATGCACTTGCTTCTGCTGACCAGTGAGAAGCTTATCGAGTTTGTCGTTCAGCATTTTGATCTCCTTTTTGTGCTTCTCCTCTTGGATCGAGCTCCCTCTATCAGACCGGTCATATTCCTCATTGTAATTGCCATCACTAGTAGCAATGTTCTCAACCAAAAGCAATCCATCATGAACATCTTGACCCATGAAGTAACCGTTGCTGGCTGTGTCTAACAACATCCTATATTTCGGTAACACCCCTCTGTAGAGAGTACACAGCAAATTCTCCTTTGAGAAACCGTGGTGAGGACACTGCATCTGATATCCCTTGAAGCGCTCATACGCCTCACTGAAAGTCTCGCTACTCAGCTGAGTGAAACCCGAGATTTCGTTCCTCAACTTCGCTGTCCGTGAAGTGGGGAAAAACTTGGCTAAGAAGGCGTGCTTGCATTGCTCCCAAGTTGTGACCGACCCTTCGGGCAGAGATGATTCCCAAGCAAGAGCTTTGCCGCCTAAGGAGAAAGGGAAAAGCCTTAGCTTGAAGCCATCTTCGGACACTCCATTGATTTTCTGCAAGGAACAGATTTGGTCGAACTTGTCAAGGTGCTTTAACGGATCCTCATCCCGCATTCCGTGAAATTGCGAATTCTCCACCAAAGAGATCAAGCTTGTCTTGATGTCGAAGCTATTGTTGGGGACCGGTGGTGGGGTAATTCCGTGGCGGTTAAGGTGAGAATTCGGAGTATCGCCCGCTCCAATCTGTCTTGCAACTCATGGAGGATGAACTGGATTCGCTCCAGCATTCTGCTGGTTTGCGGCCAGATTGGCCGCCTGAGGCGGTGCGTGCATTGCTCCCGGTGGGTCTGCCATCTGCTCAAACTGTGGTGGTTAGTTTTCTAACTGCTGTTCAGCTCTGTTTCGTGCTCGCTTATCCCGCTTTGCTTGCTCAGCTATCTCGAGATCGCTGGGACTGAACAAATTGGTACTTCCGCGAGAACGTGTGTGCATAAACCTGCAAAATGAAGAAAAGCAGCGCCCAAACAGCAGATATGTAAATTGTATTTGATGTTTAAACCTGGAAAACAGAGTAAGCAGCTCCCAAACATCAAATACTTATATGGTAGTGGAAAGTAAGAATTAAAAACTTGATCTTGAAAATTATCCAAATCAAAATTGCTCAAACTTAAAACTCCAAATGGCAACGGCGCCAAATTGAAACAAGGATTTTACGTGGTGTTTCAATTACCCACTCATATCATTGTGGTTTTAAGATGTCAATCCATAATGGAGCTAGTTTGAGGACAATTTCGAATGCAAGGAATAATCAAGTCAAGAGCAATAAAATGAAATGGTAACAAGTGAACAAAGACAAATATATTATGCAAAGAGGTTCTTAAATGCAAACTAGAGTGAATGCAAATCAAGTATCAATATGCAATAGATGTTTAACTAAATAAAAGATGTAAACTTAATGATAAAGAGAGAGTCTTGGGATGAGATAATCGATTACAAGTCCTTAGGGGTCAATAGAATGTCTAGAGATACTCAACTTGAGCTAAGTCCTATGAAGGGAGTTCAAGGAGAAAGGTTAGCCCACTCCCGTGGTGAGAACCCCTAAGCGAGCGTCGGTCCAAGGACCTAACTCCCGTTAGCTAGACGACGCAAGCCAGCCTTAAACGCCAACTCCCTTAGTCCGATGAGCCCTCCAAACAACCACTCCCGTGTGAAGGACAGGCTCATCTCTTTGCTGGTCGGTCCAATTTCTCTATACAATTTCGGTGGAAGAGAGATCTTGGATCTAGATCTAGGTGATCAGAGAAGGTCTAGCCTTAAGAAAACCCAGCAAAGAAGGACTTTTGGAATGATTAAAAACCCTCTAGACACTAGATCGATCCCCAATAGCTTCTAATCTACCTCATCCCTCAAGACCCAAGAAGACTCACTCACTATCCATAATAAGAACACCAAATCCTAAAGAGGAAAGGGTCCTAATCATGAATAGAAAGAGAGATTAAGCTAAGATGAGATTAATGCAAAAGAAATAACTAAACTTGATTAGAAATCCAAAGCAAATCGTGGGAAACAAAGGAAATTCCAAAAGAGGAAGTTCTTAGATCTATTTTTGGGGAGAAGATTACATGATGCCTAAAATTAGGTCTTTATGTCTTATATAGTGGGAGCAAATAAAAGACCTCAGTCAACTCATTTAAGTTGACCATTTCCCCTTCCAAATTCGCACAGCTTCTTCAGGTCTGTTAAAAACGCGGGTCAACGCCTCTGATTTGGTCAACGCTCAGCTTTTCCTCGTCAAACGGGTTGTCAACCCGTTTCGCATCCCGTTTGCCCTCGAACCTTCACTCCTTTAACTGGTCTGATCCGTCCCTCTTCCTTTTCAGCTCCAAAACACCTGATACAACTCCCAAATGCACGAAATATGCAAATGCAGGTCCTAGATGCTATGTGTTTGTACAATGCATGATATCAATACTAAAATGCTGAAGATATGAGCTGAAATGAGAGGAAACCTCAAGGAAATACATGGCTAAAAGTGGTAAAATGCAGAGATATCAGTCCTCAAGCAAACTAAGAATGGAAAAGAGGTTTGAAAACATGAGAACTCCCAATGCATTTTGAAAATCCATGTTAGCTTATGTTCTAGTAATCCACATGAAAAACGGTTTTGGCTTTATGATGAGGAACATAAGTACTTACATTGAGTTTAGCAGTTGTCCCAAAGTAACCCACATTCCATATGACCACCCGGGCTCACCTCCTTTGACTCCTTTAGTTTTTTTAAAGGTGTGGTCTCAACTAGGGGATATCGATCAAAGGGTTTATGATCTCTTTCTCATCCTCTTGTGTTTAAACACTTGTCTTGGCTCTTGTTTCACCTCCCTCTCTTCTCACTCCTTAAGTCGATTGATCCCTTTTTTAGGGTAGCAAGGTATTTTTTTATTCGACTTCTTCTCCTTTTTGTGGAGGTTTTTGGTGGATCTTCTATAGACGTGAGTATTGATGGTTGTAGCCACCTAATCCCCGGTTATTTGGATCAAAAGGTTTTCCATATACGCGAGTATTGATGGTGGTTGCCACCTAATCCCCGGTTACTTGGACCTTGATGCTTTTTCTTAAGATTGGAGGGGAGAGAGAGGGGAGACCGAACTCACATAGACTTTAACTATTTGGTGAGGATGAGGAGTCGTGCTCTTTGTAAAACCAAGCCCCTAGCTGAGAAGGTTAAGTTCATTTAGGTGTGGAGTCAAAGATAGATCCTCCATCGGCTTTTTGGAAATGTGGCCATCTTTGGTAGACCGATCTGCTCAAAGTGTACATTGAGTGAATGTGCTGCCAAATACTGTCTCAATGGTCACTTAAACATTAGTGTAACATGGTTAGTTTCAAAGAAAAGGTCATAATTCTCGGACAGAATTTTGACTCAATAAAACGACTCAAAGAAAAATGAAAAATAAAGAGTCAAAAAGAACAAACTTGTTAGTAATCCCCCCAGACATAACTTGCACCGTCCCGGTGGAAGCAAATCCGATTAAGAGGGGTTGAAAAGAAAAGTGAATTTGATGGGAATGTGTTTTGGATTGTGTTACCAAAGTGTGACCATAGGTCATGAAGAGCTGTTTTGCTTTTTGAGGGACCTCAAGTGTGATATGACAGCATCAAATCATTCCTTAGATGTAATTGGTCGGTGAGTTTTCAATCTTAAGGTGTGATTCCGTCCGGTGTGCAGTTTGGTCGTGTAAGGCCCGTGTGTCGGCCAAAAACGAGGGCTGTGAACCACATGACAAACCGTTAAGAATTTTATGAACGGGATCAAAAACTTACCATCCAATATGATGTTTTAAGGCTTCTGGTGAAGTTTCAGGTGATTTGGTCGAGCAGTTTGGAAAAATTCGTCATCGGGTGGATCCTTCGGTCGGCCGGAAGGTGATGTGATGGACAACAGCTCGAACCGTGAACATTTCGCTGACCGATCTTGAAATTCCACAGACCAATCATATATTTTAGGAGCAGTGGCAAAATTTGAGTCCAAACGAACGAGCGGTTTGAGATATCTGTCACTTGGTGCTTCAGCCGAATGATCCGGAGAGAGTGCAATAGACCACAGCTCAAATGAAAACGAATTCTCCGACCAAGCTTGAAATTCCGTCGACCAACCTCATATTTTATGACCACTGGAGAAGTTTGAGGTCAAACGGACGATCGGTTTGAGAGTTTCTTCACAACGTGGTCAAATCGGCTCCGGGAAGAGATTTTTGACCATTCTTGAATTTGGCTCGTCCGTCCGTTGATTTTCTTGTGTAAAACTGTTAGTGAAGCTTCAAGAATCCGTCTCCAGGTGGTTGTGTCTCCGTGCGTGATTTTGGTTTTCGTCGGCCTTCGGTTGCCCGCCATCGACCGGATGTGGCATTTGTGCGTAACTCGTTATCCGTCAACATTTTTCCGTCCTATCTCTTGGATTTACTGACCAACATGGTGTTGTCTGGTCGCCTGTGAAGTTTGGTGGACTTTGGGTGAGCCGTGTGTGAGATGGGTCGATTGGGTCCTCCGTGTTACCGTTTGGCCGGGAAGATGCTACCGGACTTGATATCTTCCTTTTGACTCGACCGTTATGTGATTTTCTTCGACCGATTTGTCTCCTTAATCCTCCTTTAGCAGCCCAAGCTGTTGACCGCGTTGTTGGTGTTCCGGAACAAGGGTGGGGTGATTGGGTGGATTGTGACCGGCTCATGCAAAACTCCTTTGATGGTCTTCGTGGGCACTTAATCCTAAAACATGTTTTATTTTTTTTTATTTTTTTTTTTTTTTTTGTGGATTTTATAAGATCCCCAAAAATTCAAGTTAATAATAAAATCAAAACAAAAGTTAAAAGAGAAGAAAAATATGGGTTGCCTCCCATAAGCGCTAGTTTTAAGTCTTTATAGCTCGACTCCTTGTGTTCCTTAGGTGTTAGGCAAGTGTGGAGGCTGTAGAAAGCTCCTAGTACTGGATGGCTCCAAGTGCATCTTGTCTTGTAACACTTCTTTGATCAAGTAACCTTGTTGTGAGCCTTCTCCTCCACTTGTGTACCGAAATCTTTTGGATGAGAAACCGGGAGGTGCGACGACATAATAGGTGTCCTTGTCAACATTGGCTAGTGAGATTCTCCTGTTTGGCCAATCCATGATTGCTCCGGCTGTTGCTAGGAAGGACCTCCCAAGTAGAAGGGCTTGGTCTTCCGGATCCTCTATAGTGACAACATAGAAATCGGCCGGGATGATGCAATCTTCAAAAGAAAGTTGGACATTTCTTACCTTGCCAAGCGGTTTGAATGAAGAGTTGTTGGCAAGCTTTATGCCCATGTTTGTCCGCTCCCTGGACTCGATCAATCCCAAACATCTTGCTATCACAGCCGGCATGAGGTTCACGCTTGAACCGGAATCGCATAGCGCATCATCAAAGAATTTGCCATTGATGGAACAATGTATAAGGAAGTAACCTGGGTCATGAAGCTTGTGTAGTGTCCTTGGCGCAGGCATTTCCTCTCTTGCTTCATTATACATCTTCTCCACCTTGGCTAAGCTCCAATCATGAGTCCGTACAAAGTCTTGAAGGTAAGGGCTCTTGTTGCAAGCGACATCAAAGGGCATATTGCTAGGGAACCTTTTTGCCATAAAATTGAAATCATCAATGGTGTAATCCATTGATGAGCTCGCTTTCCTTTTCTCCTTAGGGACGGGTGGTAATGAAGATCTTGGAGAAAGTGGTGTTCCTTCCGGCAACTTTCTTCCTCTTATCCTTGATGTCCGCTTGCCTTGTCTCCTTTCATCCTCATCCCAAACCACTCTTGGATTAGTCTCTCTAGCGCCAAAAGCAACCAAAGCGTTGTTAGGCTTTGAGTTGGCCGCTTTTGTGTCTTTTGAAGCTCGGTCTCTTTCTTCCATATCCTCCAAGCGTTTGGTGAGGTCTTTGACTCTTTTGGAGGCTCCTCCGGTTGTATCTTGCCATAGCGTGGTCTTCTCAAGTAGCTCTTTGTATCTCTCTTCCACAAGACGCTTCAAGTCATTGATTGATACCTTGAATTGTTCTTGCCCTTCCACCAACATCACCATAGTTGAGTAAAGCTCTTTCTCTCTTTCGTTGACCTCCGATGCTCTCTTCTTGGCTTGGTGAGCCACAAGTGAAATTGAGTTGAGGCTTAGGGTTGTGCCATTGAAGTTATCTTCTAGGCCGGCGATCTTCTCATCCAAGTGGCTATCCATCTCCTTTGAGTTGAGGTTCAAGTCTCGGATTGCCTTGGTGTTGCCTCCAACGGTTGCGGCTTGTTCCCTTAGCTCCCCTTCCACTTCAATACACCTTGATTCAACTCTCTCCACTTGGTCAGAGAGGTTTCCGAACTTTCTATCAAGGTCATGCTTTAGAAACTCTAACCTCGTCTCAAGACTTTGGCTAGACTTTCTTTGAATTTCCATGAAGTCTTCTATCATGGCTTTGAGATTGTCATCTCTCCGCCTATTAAGCGCATGCTCTTGGTACGTGGGAAGGTTGGGGCGTGGACGGTGATGATGATGAGGTGGCTGGTGAGGTCGGCTTTGATAAACCGGTGAGCGGTTTTGATGATAGTGATGATGTTCTTCTCGGCTAGTCTCGGTAAAGAGCGGATGGCGGAAATTTGGTGGGATTGGCATTGGGATGAAGTCTCCGACCGGATTTGAATCATGTGGCCGCCTTTGGACTTCATGGGGAAGAGGTTTTCTCCCTTCAAAGTGGTTACTCATGCTCGAGTAGTGGCTCATCCTTAAAGTACCTAAGGAACATAAGAGAAACAAAATTGCAAAAGTTAGTAAACACGAAACAAAAGATCTAGTCTTAACTTTTAATCTTATAAACGTGTAAGTGCAATGCATTCCCCGGCAACGGCGCCAAAAACTTGATAGCCCGACATGGGTGTGGTATGTATGCAAGTAATAAAAACCCTAAGCTAAACATGGTTGCAAGTGCACAACATGTTGTTGTAGTACTTAGGGGTCGATCCACAAGAGAATGTGAATTGCACATTACACATTTGTAAAGATTTGGTTAAGCTAAATCAATAATATGCAAGGGGTTTTGTATTTTGTTTTATAAGGAAGATTAAATAACAAATGCAAACTATACAAACACCATTATTGAACAAAGGACAATCCGCAAAAGACATAAGCCAAGTCGATTGAAAAGTTTGTTAAATCCGATTTCTATGAACTCAAAACACTAAGATGTGGTCATCCCACTTTCGTGGCTCCGACCACCTATGTTTCTTAAACCAATGGACTCAGCTTTCACATGGTCATTGAAGAGTGAAACATGCAAAACAATCGGGTAGTGATTGTTCACAAAACTCCTTAGGTCTACTTTCATAGCCTAAGACGAATTGCCCATCAAATATTAGGACCGGAGATATAACAAGCTTTTGGAGAGTATATCAACCTTAGATCGAGTCGCTAGTTATCTACTCTAGCAACAAGCTTTAGGTGTGAATAAAGATGGTGAACCATAAGGTTTCCCTTTCTTTAACAACCGATTCTCGATGGCTCATCATGTCATGTCTTCTTTGAAAGATCCATGATTCAATAATGAGTCTAAAGGAGTAGAGAGGATCTCATAGTTCTAATGGAAGGAGGCGGAGTAATAGAGATTAAACCGCGGCTCTCCCATAGAGAGAAACCTCTAAACCCTAGACTTGAAGGTAAAACATGCGAGTATGTACAAGATGCAAAAGGAAAGAAAGAACAAGGAGACCACCTAAGTGGCTCCGGTTTATTGACTGAAAGAAGAAGAGAGTTGTGTCTATGATATTATGATTGCGATACAAGAGGCTAAAAGCAAGTATATATAGGTGAGGGGAGGCTACGTCGGCTGAGTTAATGCGCAAAGGAGAAGAGGAAACTTTCCATTTCTTCTCCTCGCTTGAGCTTGCTCACCAAGTCTTGAGTGAAGCGCGGCTGCTACCTTCTTTTCGCGTGTAAAGATGTGGGCTTGAGTCATGATGAGGTTCAGGCTTGGCCCGCAGTGATCCCGGTCCATTTCGTTCATCCAAACTCCATGGGCTTCACTTACTCGCCAGACGGACATGTCTTAGGATAAAAAGATCCTAGGCCGCATTTCTGCTCTAAATGGCCCAATTCCACTTCGCCGCGACGCATGACTCATTTATATATCTTTCCATATAAAGATCTCATGATATGGACGTCGGAAAGACCCTTTGCCGCGGTCATCTTTCGGATACTTTGATTCTGTCCGAATGCGGAAATCGGCTAACTTGGGTTTTGTTGAAGCTCTTGACTTGGGAACTTGCGTGGATCATTGTTTGAAGTCCTTTTGCACCATTTAGCCTTCTTTTTGCCATTTTGACCTGTTTGCTTCCCAAAACCACAATATACAAGAAAACTACCTTTTGGATACAAAATCATTATTATTAAGTAAGAAAATATAAAGAAAACCAAGGTGAAAAACATGTAAAATATGGATATATCAGTGCTAGAAGGGAGATACATTGTTGCAGTGACTTTATCTGTGACTCATCTTGTGTTAATGGAGTATGGTGCTTCAGAGATTCAAGATGACATTCCTGGGTCCAATGCTTACATTACTGGACTGAGTATTATTGGTGGAGTGACTCTGTTTCCTTCTGCTCTCGAGGTAACAGAAAGAAACAAAAGTTTTGATCTTTAGGAATTTTGGAACAAAAATTTGCGATTTTTGTAATGTTTTGTTTGGTGGGTTTTGTTTGGCAGGGAGCGATCATGGGACCGTTGATAACGACGGTGGTGATTGCGTTGAAGGATCTGTATGCAGAGTTTGTTCTGAATGATCCGAAGAAGATCAATTAGCTGCTGTTATTGGTTTCTTTAATAGGAGCTTCAAGTGTTTCCGCCATGGCTGCTTTCTGTTGAATTGTTGTTCTTTGTTGTATTGTTTGAGATCTGATTCTTTCCAAAACCTTGTAAAAGCTTTTGGTTAATTTTTTTTTTAATATATTTTGACCAAGACAATACATGTTTCGTATCTCCGGCACCTAAAAGAGGTCGCCAACATCACAACTACTGTTGAGGTGAGTGATATCACCTCTAAGCCATGCTGGAGATTTGATGACACGACAAGCTCCTCTCTCTCAGCGGCTTTCAAACCAAAAACACAGGCGGTTCAGAATCTTTCTCCACGAGCTTTGTGACACCTGGCTCCGAGATTTCACCCGGAAACACAGACGCTAAGCCAATTCTTGGAGCCAAGATCAATGAAGGAAGATGACAAAGTCGACCTACCCTTCTCAATTATAATTACGTATAGTGTGGTTGGTTATAGAGATGTTTGTGTATATATATGAGGATCACTTTTTTCTCTCTTTGATTGGAGAAACAGATTACACTTTGATTCAGTAAAATATTCAAAGTCTACATTTTCATCTAATTTGTTGAGAGAGAAGTTTGTAGCTGGTGAAGTCGAAGAGATTGATACAGGAGGGCTATAAAAAGAATAGTTGACATTAAAGGCAGCAAAGAATGGAGCTGTAAATCAAAGTTGAAGAACCAAAACCCATAAGAGCATCTTCGTTGGTGGGTTCTTTCACAAAAAGTTTGTAGCTGATGAGTAGAAAACAGAGGAATAGTGTCCTTCACGCAAAAAAGACTTTGTCTATTTCACAAAAAGCTTTTCCATTGGTACAAAGTTGCCCTTGATCAATAACATCAGCATGATAAGACCGTTTGTGGAAAGTATGAGATTGAAATTAATAATGATGTGTGCGAGTGGTGGTCCACCGATCCATAATCATGGTTTTGGAATTTTTTTGGTTGGTGGTGGCCATGCTTTGAGGAGATGTTGAGGTGAGTGATGTCACCTCTAAGCCAGGCTACCTATCCGACTGGAGATTTTCAAGCTCTTAAGTCTTTCAAGCTCTGATTCCTCCGAGATAATCACCCAGAAACACCGACTCTAAGCCAATGCTCGGAGCCAAGATCAATGAGGGAAGATGGCAGAGATCACCTTACATAGGTTGAGATGTTTGTGTAACTAAAAGAGGGTCACTATTTTGTCTCCATTCGTTGTTTGCTCCGTACCAATATTGGTGTTGAATCCATTGTTTTGATTCTGAACGGGATCCGTCAAGGTCACAAACAAATATTTTCTAAGATTTTTTGGTAGAATACGTTTTCTACAGGTGGTAGAAGACGATTTTTTTTGCAGAACACGAAGTCTACAGAGGGTAGAAGATTATGTCCGTAGTAGAACACAATACCTACGACCAGATAGAAGAATGTGTTTCTCGTAGAGTACAAATTCTGCAATTTGCAGAAAATAGTGTAATATGTAGAACATATCTTCTACCAAATTCACGAAATAATAGATAATAGAGTAACCGGTAGAAATCATATTCTACGAAAAGTAGAAGTGTACACAAACGATAGAAAACTAATTCTACTAGAAGTAGATGTGTGGACAAACGATAGAAATCATATTCTACTGAAAGTAGATGTGTGGACACTTGGTAGAAATTATATTCTACCGTCTGTAGAAGTACGACCAAGAGGTAGAATACATATTCTACTTTGCATTTCAAAACTGGTAGAACCAAACTTCAATATATTTTTTAAGTATCATATGATTAAAAATAAATTGTGAAAAAATTGTAAAAAGTCTTAAGATCATTGTTCTGAATTTTCTGAATTTTTTTTGGATTTTAAAAATATTTATTTCAGATTTTTTAAAGTTGGAGGGTATTAAAGTCCAAAATAGGTAAAACTACGAAAATATGTAAATGGACAAAACCTTCTTTTTTCTGTTGTTTGCCAAATTTCCCTTATATTTATGCTCAAAATTATGATATCTACCTATAGTTCACCAAATATATAAACAAATTAGGTGAGGATTGTAAGAACAGATGAAAGAAGTCCAACATATGAAAGCATGAAAAGTTTGTTCGAGCCCTCGCATCAGTTTCTAATAAAAAAGAGTTCAGCAAAACTAGACTGTATATGTTCTCATAATTTTTCAAAAGGTAAAACAAATAAACAACGCAACTTGGACATTTTTTTGTTTGTTTCAACAAAACATTAGCCACTAACATTTCATGAAGGTAAACTAGAAAAGTCAACAATTTGTGAAATGATTGGAGGAGTTTGTGAAAGCGAGTTGCATAATTTTTGAAATGAGATGCATGATGCGTGGGAGCATCTTTTGTATCGCTAACGTAACTCACTTCAACACACCTTTAGGATCAGCAATAACATATTCTCCCTTCATAAGTAGCAAAAAATGAAGGATTTAGTTCTCGATAGCTGACTTTTGATTTTTCTAATATTACTTTAATTAATATTGTTACAATCTTGTTTGATGGTTAGCTTATGCAGAATCATACTGATATATATATATATATATATATATATAATAATTTTTATAAAAGAAATCGGAAGTTGATAAAATATTAAGTATTAAGCTATAATAAAGTATAGAAAAGGGAGATTTGTGAATATAGGCTCAAACAACTATCCATTTGTCCCAATATACCTTTTCTGAAATTTACCATTTTTTTACTTCAATACCCCTATAAAATATATATAAATATGAAATAAATGTTTTTAAATGCCATTTTTAAAAACAAAATTCATAACAATGGAAGAAAAAACATGGAGAATGTTATGACATTTTTTTTTTTTTTTTAAGATGTCTTAAATATATATTTTTTTAAATTTCTACATTTTCCAAATATTCAAAGTAGAATTCATATTCTACTTGTTGTTCTCTTTTCTACTGGCAGTAGAATATGATTTCTACGGTGTGTTCAGTATTCTACGACTCGTAGAACATGAGATCTAATCTATGTTCACATTTCTACTAATGGTAGAAAATATTTTCTGACTTGCGTTCACGTTTCTACCACCCGTAGAAAAGACAATCTACGGTTATTGTATTTTCCACTATTCCGTAGAAAACGTTATCTGGTACTTTCACCATGTTCTACCATCCGTAGAAATCACTTTCTAGAAATCGCACATAATTCTACCGATCGTAGAAATTATTTTTTTGCGAAAATCTAGGAGAATCTAAACTAATATAGTAAATAAATATTTAAAAAATATTTTCAAATCTAGGGGTTTCCTTATTTTCTTCTTCTCGGAAAAGAAAAATAATACCCTCAATATTTTTAGACTTAAAAATTGTTTTAAAATTCGTTTATGTTATTTTAAAATTATTTCAGTTGAAAACATTATTTTTCTGTTATTCTAAAGATAATTCTAAATAGTTTTATTTTATAACAAAAAAAAAAGAAAAAAAATCTTCAAGTAAAATGTTATTTATAGAGTTTGATTGATATTGATGATAAACATTAGTATATTTTGAAAATAATATGTATTTCCAAGTATAAATATCTATTGAAATATCTTTTCTTGTCTTTCAAATATATTTCTTTCTGATATATATAAAATTTAAACTATTATTTAAAATAAATTCAAGATTTTTCTCTAAATTTTATTTTTTTTTTAAAATTATTTTCCTCATTATTAATTCCAAAAACTAATAATGATTTTTTTTTTCATTTATTAAACCAATTCTCTTTTTTTCTTTGTTATTCTTCTAAAAAAAAATACGATTTTTGTATATTGTTAATCTTTATGTTAAAAATATATTAATCTCTATTTTGAAGGGTAAATTTGGCAAATTTAGCATTATAAAGTGTAATAGGACAAAATATGGTGAAAAAGTTTATGTGGACAAGAGGAGAGTTTTTTGAGCCTATTTTGCCAAATTTTCCTATAGAAAATCGCATTTTAAACTATAAATGTGTCAAATGCTAGTACTTTAAATCTCAAGAGTTTTACACTGGCACTTCAAACCCTTAGTAATTCTATCACACTTTAAAACATAAAATTAACAATTTATTATACCGCTGAAACATTTAACAGAAAAAGTCTAATAATTGAGTTTCAAAAAAAATCACATGGTTATGAATCTAAATGGGATAAGGATCATTTGTACAGTTGAGTTCGAGTTATTAAACTTCTTTTCTGTTTAATCTTTGATTCTTTGAATCTATAGTATTAAACATAAGTTTTTTGGCGATGTGTAAACTATGGTTAGTTTCATGGATAAAATGTGAAAAAAATTTGTTTATTGGTTTCAAGCGCTAATAAAAAATCGAGATTTAAAATGTTAGAATTTGTCACATTCATATTTAAGATGCGATCTTCCCAATAAAGTATTGTTCTGTTCAAATTCAAAAATTTAGATCAATATCATAGTTTTGTTTTCCTCTTAAAATGTGAATTTTTTTTTTTAAAACATGTATGGGCCTCAAATTTTCTTGTACAAATTTCCCTCCATGAATGGGCCTCGAAGGACCGGTATTGCGATTTGCCTCGTCTTCGTCTTCCCTTCACTAGAAGGGCTACTTCCATTGTAATCGCAAAATCGCAAAATCTTCCGTCTCAGCCTCCATTCCGGCGTCTGTAAACAGTAAATTGAGGCACCAAGAAGAAAAAAAATGGGGAAGAAGACGAAGAAGGCCGGTAAAGGAAAGGAGAAAACTGAGAGGAAAACAGCCAAAGCAGATGAGAAGAAAGCTCGTCGAGAAGGCAAAAAGCTTTCTCCTGAAGACGACATCGACGCTATTCTCGTATTTACTCTCTTCCTCTCATTCATCATCTTGATAATTTTCAATCTTTATGATTGCTTGTCTTCATAACTTCTGTTTAGACAGTATTAGAGGTTTCTTAATCATTATTTGAGTTCTCATCAATTCTGATTGGCTTCTAAGTGTATTGGTTTCAGATTAAGAATCAGTGTGTTGGGTTTTGCTCTGTTTACGGTTGTATGGGGTTTATTGATATAAAGATAGCTACTTTAGTAGCATAATTGCAACAACAAAATTTCACATTTTTTTTCTATATTTTGGCATAATGTAAGGTTTTTATGAATGTTGTATGTTGTTTTTACCAGTTGAGTATACAGAAGGAAGAAGCTAAGAAGAAAGAGGTTCATGTTGAGGAAAATGTGCCAGCACCATCTCCTAGGTCAAACTGCTCGGTTAGGCTTTTTTGCTTCTACCTTTACTTTGTTCTTTAAAGATTGAAACTTTTCTTTATCTAAAGCTTTTGAATTTTTGCCAAATCTTTGCTGATTGATGAACATTTTGTGCAGCTTACTATAAATCCATTGAAAGAGACTGAGTTGATACTCTATGGTGGTGAATTTTATAATGGCCAGAAGGTTAGGCATTCAAAATTTGGTTGGAAAAATCTTTTTTTGTGTCTTGTGTAGTTTTTATTCACTGTGTCTAATCATGTAAATGAAAAAATCTGTTCTTTTTTATGTAAATGCAGACATATGTATATGGTGATCTCTACCGATATGATGTCGATAAGCAGGAGTGGAAGTTAATTTCAAGCCCGAACAGTCCACCTCCTCGCAGCTCTCATCAGGCGGTTGCTTGGAAGAATTATCTCTACATATTTGGTAAATTAAAGACGTTTAGATATTTCTTACATTTTCATTCCTTTCGGTCCTTATTTGTAATCTTTCTTTTCTTCTCTTGATTAGGTGGTGAATTTACATCTCCAAATCAAGAGCGGTTCCATCACTACAAGGTAAGAGTAGTATATATCTAATATCTGTGTGTTTGCCAGTCTATTACTATCTTTTGTTTCTCATGTATAAACTTGGGTTTGATTTACAGGACTTTTGGATGCTGGATGTGAAAACTAACCAATGGGAACAGTTAAACTTGAAGGGATGTCCTAGTCCACGTTCTGGTCATCGTATGGTAAGTCTTTGATGTAATCCTGACCAGTGTGGCTTAAAAGTTAGCAAGCAATGTATGTCTCTAATATGCTGCTGGAATAAGTAGATAGAGTCCGAGGTTGAATATACATTTCCTCTAGCAGAGAGAAGAGAATATCCAGTAGTTTTTGTCAGTACATTATCCATTGATTAAACAGAGAGAAATTCTAGATATTGAAGAACTATATAGATTATTTCTTCACACTTTGTCATGTAGTTTATATATCAAGGATATCTCCTGTGATGACTACATGTAGCATTCTGCTGTATTGATCTGTACTTTCATAAATAATCAACTTTTGGCTTCCCTCTAATAACCAACCAATCAAGCTCTTATTCTGATCCGCTGTATCTTACTTTTTCTCCAGGTATTATATAAGCACAAGATCATAGTTTTTGGTGGCTTCTACGATACTCTACGCGAAGTAAGGTAGTAATTTACTAATTGCATAAGAATTACTTCAGGATATCAATCTTATCTCTTTTGTTTGTAAAGTTTCTCCTTTTTATTACTCCCTGGATCTTTAAATTATTTTAGTTTCTCGATATCTTAGAAATCCTTTTACAGTGAAATTAGCAAATTTAGTAAATGAGAATAGGCAATGTAAGCCTTTTCTAGTAGGTTTAGCTGTGTTAGGAGTGAAATGATCATTAATGTGATTAGACATATTTTCTCTAACTTTTGGTTTTGATTTAGCATCTTTATAAGTTAACTTGCACCATCACTGCTCGTTTGCAGGTATTACAACGATCTCTATGTTTTTGACTTGGATCAATACAAGGTAAACGTACCTTCCATGGCAGAAGTTTCCACCCATTTCAACTTTTATACCTCTCTGAAGCTTTTTCTGCCTTTATTGAATGATTTTTCTGGTCTCTTTAATAGTGGCAAGAAATAAAACCCAAGCCTGGTGCCATGTGGCCTACAGCTAGAAGCGGTTTCCAGTTTTTTGTTTATCAAGACGAGGTTTATTTACGAGATACATGTCTATGTCATATCCCTCGAGTCAAAATTCTGTTTCTTTCCCTGAATAAAGTTGATAGAAGGCGAGAGATCGATTTGGCAAAGGTCCAAGCATAGCCATTTACTTATAGGATAGTCTTTCCTGCTGCAGATATTCTTATATGGTGGTTATTCAAAAGAAGTCTCATCGGAGAAAAGCTCTGAGAAAGGAATTGTTCATGCAGATTTGTGGTCTCTTGATCCCAGGACCTGGGAATGGAACAAAGTATGTAATTGTTCATGTACTTTTGGAGTTTCTTCTTATACTGTTTACATGAAAAAAGTGTCCACACTTATGTTTTGCAATTTCTATCAATTATAAATTTTAACAACCCTGTAAATTTAACCTTTTTTTTCTTTCTCAATAAAACTTGATGTACGTAGGTGAAGAAAATTGGGATGCCTCCTAGCTCCCGTGCCAGTTTTTCGGTTTGTGTCCACAAAAAGCGTGCTTTGCTGTTTGGTGGTGTCGTGGACATGGAAATGGAAGGTCAGGAAATGGTATCCTTGTGTCATTGTTGTAAGATCAGAATCTGTAAGTTGAATAATTATTGACTTCTGCATTTTTTTGGCAGGTGATGTAATGATGAGTTTATTCTTGAATGAACTCTATGGCTTCCAGTTAGATAATCGCCGCTGGTAAGAATCCAATAGATGTTCTTGTGAATTTTCTTCTCAAACGTACTTTTCGCTTTTCTAAATTTATTACCTGAAGGTTCTAAGGATTCTAGAGATGCTTAGCACTTAAAGATAAGTTAAGGTTCATTAGTTTTCTCATCTTGTATACCTTACTCTCCTTTTTTTGTGGAGTATAGGTACCCTATAGAGTTACGAAAAGAAAAATCATCAAAAGATAAGGTATGACCATCTTTTGCATCTATTGTTCAACTTATTGAGCCTTATCGTTAAACGTTTCAAATAACAGGCAAAGAAGAATTTAGAGTTAAAACCTATGTCATGTAACAATGATGATGAGATGGATTCAGCTGAAGAAGATGAATCGCCAGCCACGGGTGATACAGCAGGCTCTTCTGATAAGATATCCGAACGTATGGCAGCAAGTCTAACTGTCGAGGGAAATAGATCCAGTGATGTGTCTGATAAAAGCAAGGCTGTACAAGGAACAAAAGCTAGACTAGATCCACAAGTTTCTGTCTCAGAAGAGGTTTGTTATGGCAAAATTCATATAACATTGTGTAACTTCCTTTATGAGCTTTGATGCAAACTTCTAAACCATTGCAATTTTTTTTTGGTGTGTGCAGGTTGTAAAACCATGTGGACGTATTAATTCTTGTATGGTCGTTGGGAAGGATACATTATACATTTATGGTGGCATGATGGAGATAAAAGATAAAGAAGTTACTCTTGATGATTTGTATTCGCTTAATCTTAGCAAACTTGACGAGTGGAAGTGTATCATTCCGGTTTGTTCTACACCGATCTCCATGTCTTTTGGTGTAAGTTGATAAATACTGTTTAGGCAATGCGTTTCTTGGTATGTTTTTGAAACAGGCGACTGAAACTGAGTGGGTGGAAGTCTCAGAGGATGATGAAGGGGATGAAGACGAGGATGAAGAAGATAGTGAAGATGAAGGAAACAGTGAAGAGTCTGATGATGAAGATGATGATGAAGAAGTAGAGGTACATATATGGTTTAATCCTTTCTCTTGTTGACTTTTGAATATGAAGTGAGTCTAATCTTGATTTGGCTTATGTAAAATCTAGGCTATGGATGTTGATGGATCAGTGAAAGTTGGAGAAGTTGTTGCAATGATAAAAGGAGAAGGAAAATCTCTCCGTAGGAAAGAGAAACGAGCTCGGATAGAACAGATTAGAGCTAATCTTGGACTCTCTGATTCACAGAGAACCCCTGTGGTAACATTGGCTTTTGAGCATTTTTTTCTTTTATCGGTTTGAAGCTTATATCAACTAATTTGATCATGTTGTTTGTCTTTGAAGCCTGGAGAAACTTTGAAGGATTTCTATAAGCGTACTAATATGTATTGGCAAATGGCTGCTTACGAGCATACCCAACATACTGGCAAGGTATTGCTAATCTCTGTTTTGATCAAGCATATAATGTAGTCTGTCCTTGGTATGAGTCATGACATTATGTACCACATGTGAAAATGGCATTGTAGGAACTGCGGAAGGATGGTTTTGATCTTGCAGAAACTCGGTATATCGAACTCAAACCCATTCTAGACGAGGTAAAACCACATCAGTCTCTCCTTTTTCTTCTTACTATATAGTTTAGAAACTGATCCAAGTTTTGATGTGTGTGATATTGGTTGAATGTAAATCTGCAGCTGGTCATACTCGAGGCGGAGCAAAAGGCTGAAGAAGCAGAAGGACCTGAGGCTAGTGGTAGCTCTAGAAAAGGAGGCATTGCAAAGAAGAAGAGATGAGAGATTTTGTAGCTTTAGCAGAAACTATTATATAATACAGTCAAATATCAGTTTTGAAGTAAGTTTCTTTCGAGTCTACTTAATGTGAGGGGCTATAACACTGTGTATGAATTTATTAATACGTTTTGAATTATTTTATAAAGGGATTTTTACAAAAAAAATAGGCACTTTTTTCATAAGAGTTGTGAAAATAGGCACTTTAAAAAATATAGTATTTCCTCTGTTTCATATTAACTGTCGGTTTTCAAAAAATGTACATGAAATATATTGGATGTATTTAACTCAAAATACATCCAAATACATCCAATATATTTCAGATATATTTTCTAAAAACGACATTTAATATGAAACGGATGGATTATTATATAGGGCTGGGACTTCGGGTTTCGGGTCGGGTTCAGATCGGGTTTTTTGGGTTTTGGATTTTCGGATTTAGAGATATATAAACCGTTCAAATTTTTTTTAATTTTCGTTTCGGGTTCGGTTTGGGTTTTTCGGGTTTTTTAAGTTTTTTCGGGTTTTCGAGTTTAAGGATATAAAAATCGTTCGGATTTTTTCAAATTTTGGTTCGGCCTTTTTTGGGCGGGTTCGGGTTCGGATTCGGGTTTCGGGTAAAAGTCTGAGGCCTAGTACTATTATAGAAGATATGGGTCCTCTTTTGGCTATGAGAGAAATACTAAGATCTTAAAACAATCTTATAAACCCCCAAAGATATAACTCATATCCAAACTAAAAACACACCAAACATTAAAACATCGGTCTTTTTCTCAGTTATATTTACTCACAAAATGTTAGATTATTCGAATATGAAACTTATAATTTACAACCATATACTCTCACACTCCCTCGTTTCGTGTTTGAAAGATCTGGCTACGGTTCTCAATAGCAATGTCACACTGATTCGCCAACCGTATTTTCGTCTACAAACCAAAAAGTTTCCAGTTCGTGTACAAAACCCATCTTTGAGGATTTTCACATTGGTTTCTTAAGCTCCAAGACACAAATAATGGGCCTACCGCCGTTAGTTCATGCCACAAGTTAGCCATTATCGGAGATTGATGATTGATCAGTGGTTTAGACTTTAGGGTTTTGATGCGAGGACATTTTGTAATGTACACATAAAATGTCATGTCTAAATGCCCTACAATTTTAAGAGATCTTGTTTTCACTTCAAGAACAAAATAAATGCTTACCTTTTAGGGAAAAAAAAAATAATAATAATAATGCTCTTTACGTAACTAGGTTTTTCACCAGCGCTACACGCAGGTCTGTATTAATAATTTGATTAAATATTTTTATTCATAAGTTTTTTTCGTCTTTAGCATGATTGATTGTAGTGAATCAATGTTCTTATTTCTCTTCATTTGTTTCATGTTTCTTAGTTTTTTAGTTTTTTTTTTTCCTTTATTTTCGCTCTTTATTCGATTTTTTTTTTTCCTTCATCTTTACTCTTCAGTTATTTGTCCTTACAATTTTTTATTCGGTCTCATTCTTCATCTTTGTTATTTTTCTGTTTATTGTCCTCGTTCTTTAATATCATTGTCTTCGCTTTTTAATTGTTTCTTCTTATTTTTGTCCTCGTCTTGGTTCATGTTCTTCCGTTTTTTCTATAATTAGTTCATGCGGTCGAAGTTGCTAGGAGTTTGCTATATTTCTTTTGTTTAGTTTCTTCTCTTTATTTTTCTTGATTATTCTCCAGGACTTGATACATTTTATAAATAATTTTATTGTAGGTCTCTTTAATTTAATATTATGCAGAGTAAAAATTTAATTATCTGATACACCTAACCAAACTTAAAAATGAAAAAGATTCACAGAAACAAAATTAAGCTAGAGATGGTACAATTACATATTCACACATGTAGTAAGCAATGTCTAATAATAATATAAATAATTTAATTTATGCAGTCATAGATATATAGTTACGCATAGCTGTCAGTTTCTTATTTTTCGGTTTCTTTTTTATTTGGTTTCCTTCTCTAGCCTTATCGTTTTGGTTTCTTTTATGGCTTTGTTCTTTGCTATCTTCGTCCTCCCTTTTCTTCATTTACTTCATTTTCTTTTTGTTCTTCTGGGTTCTTATTCTTATGTTTCTTCTATGATAAATTATTTCCATCGAAAATGCTAATATTTTGCTAGATTTGTTTTCTTCTTCTTTGTATTGGTTATTCTCCTTTCTAATTTTTTCCTCACTCTATTGCTTTTGTACATATTTTAGCATAAGTCTCTTTAATCCTATGTAGAACATATTTTCATTATCTGATACACCAACCCAAACTTAGAAATGAAAATGTACGCATAAACAAATTTAAGCTAGAAGATAAGCTAATATTTTAGTAGGTTTTCTAGGGTTATAAAACCAAAATGAAGAGAAGCTAATCGACATATATTATTGTTTTTCATTTTCTTCTTCGTTCTTGTTTTTATGTTTTTTAATTTTCTTTGATTCATTCTTATTCAGTCTCTTTTGTTTTGATTTCTTCTTTGTCTTTTCTCTTATATGGTTTCTTCTTCATTTTCACTCATCTTTGCATTTGCTTTTCTTCGTCTCCACGCTTCTTTTTTATTCTTTTTTTTTTTTGTTTTTTTTTTGTTTGGTTTCGTCTTCTTCGTTCTTATTCGCTTTCCTCTTTAGATTGGTCTTTGCAAGTTTTTTGTTTTTGTTTGGCTTCTTCTCCTTCGTTTTTATTCGATTTCCTCTTCAAATTTTTCTTCGCAAGTTTTTTTATCTGGTTTTTTCTTATTCATCTTTGCCTTCTTTTTCTATTTTGTCTTCGCAATTCAATATATTCGTTTTCGCTATTCTTCGGTTTTATCTTCTTACTCTCTTTTTTTGTGTCTGTTTTTTTCTTCAACTTTTTTTCTTTTTTATTTGTCTAGGTTATTCTCCACCATTAAAATTCTACATGGCTCCATTCCTCTTGTGAAATATTAATTTTATGTTGAAATTTGTAAACTAATTTTAACATAAGTTTTTTTTTAATTTGATATCGATCCATAAGTTATTTAGAGTGTCCACGTATAAAATATATATATGCTTTATAAATTTGTTCTTTCTTATTTGTTAAAAAATTTCAGTGATTATTTATATAATTAAAACCATTATCTTAAATTAAGAAATTTTCCTAATATAAATCTAAGTAGATTTTTGGTGTTACTAAAAACTTATACATGTTTTTCTTATATCTATGGGCTGCCGGTTCTCAGCCCCCCAAACTAATTGGATTTCTGTCGGGATCCACCTGTTCTTTTAACCTCCGCATATTTCCCCCCAATCTTAACAATTTATGTCGGTTCCCCCAAATTCAATTAAGAATTGAAATTGCGATCAATTCACTAAATCGCGTTTTAGGCATATCGCGTTTTGGGGGGAAATCAACAGAAATCAATTTGTTTGGGGAGAAATATGCGGAGATATAAAGTTTAGGGTGGATTATACATAACTTGTTGAATTAAGGGGGAAAAAAGCTGAGCGTATTCAACCCAAAAAATTTCTAGATATCTAACATCATATTTATCTATTTATAATCACAACATAATTAATTCTCAAGATATCTAACATCATACTTATTTATTTATAATCACAACATAGCTAGTTATAGAACTTAAAAACACATATATTGCTATGAAAAAAAATGGTATAGACCGTAGAAGACACATTTTCAAGTTTAGCTTTAAGATTTTAAAATTATGTCAAGTTTACGTTTCAATAAAATCATTTTCGCATTTGAATCAAAATAATTGATTAGTGCATTAATGAGACCACCAACTTACCCTTCTTTTAGAACACATTTTCTTGTTTTAAAGTCGGGTTTTGGGCTTGTTTTAAAGTCGGGTTTTGTTTATCTAACATCATATTTATCTATTTATAATCACAACATAATTAGTTCTCAAGATATCTAAGATCATACTTATTTATTTATAATCACAACATAGCTAGTTATAGAACCTAAAAACACATATATTGCTATAAAAAAAATGGTATAGACCGTTTTTAGAACACATTTTCTTGTTTTAAAGTCGGGTTTTGAGGTTGTTTAAAAGAAGGGTAAGTTGGTGGTCTCATTAATGCACTAATCAATTATTTTGATTCAAATGCGAAAATGATTTTATTGAAACGCAAACTTGACATAATTTTAAAATCCTAAAGCTAAACTTGAAAATGTGTCTTCTACGGTCTATACCATTTTTTTCATAGCAATATATGTGTTTTTAGGTTCTATAACTAGCTATGTTGTGATTATAAATAAATAAGTATGATGTTAGATATCTTGAGAACTAATTATGTTGTGATTATAAATAGATAAATATGATGTTAGATATCTAGAAATTTTTTGGGTTGAATACGCTCAGCCTTTTTCTCCCTTAATTCAACAAGTTATGTATAATCCACCCTAAACTTTATATCTCCGCATATTTCCCCCCAAACAAATTGATTTCTGTAGATTTTCCCCCAAAACGCGATATGCCTAAAACGCGGTTTAGTGAATTGATCGCAATTTCAATTTTTAATTGAATTTGGGGAACCGACAGAAATTGTTAAGATTAGGAGAAATAGTTGGAGGTTAAAAGAACGGGTGAATCCCGACAGAAATCCGATTAGTTTGAGGGGCTGAGAACCGGCAGCCCTATATCTATCGATATTCCAAATATAAAATTTGGAAAATTTCTTAGATGATTATATAGAAAAATATTATTGATTGTTTAAAATTTCTTAATTTTAGAGATACTAATTTGGCATAATTTAATTGGTTAAAAAAAAATTAAAAGCTGATGTGAACACCCTTAGAAGCATTTAATAGATTAACTTTTGTATAGATTTAGAAAGCAATACAATCAAAACTCAAAAAAGATCAGGGTAATAAACACTAGTTTCGACAAAAACGTTTACGAATTTTTTTTTTTTTTAAAGTGAACACAGAAGTTCAAAGAAGATGCTTGACCATGTAAGGACCTTCCAATTCATACCCCAACTTTCTGTAGTAATGTCGAGTTCCTACACCTGAAATCACACCGATTTTGTTAGATCGATGTTCTCTTCTAGCAATCCTCTCTGCTTCTTCCATCAAAAGTGTTCCGTATCCCTGGAAAATTCGACACACAGAAAAAAAAAAACCGATAATCAGAATACAAGTTTTTTTAATGAAGTGTCGATTTCGAGTTGGATTCTTTGGGATACCTGATGTTGCAACTTATCAGCCTCTCGACCATGAACTGGTACAGCAGTTCCATATACGTGAAGCTCGCGGACAACAGAACATTTTCCCATGAGTTCTGGACAAGTTACGTTCTTACCACATTTCCGCAAACGTAATAAGCCAACAAGAATGTCCTGCATCCACAAAAGATAAATGATGGGTCCGTTTCTTCGAGAAAATTTTAGAGCATTGACACATTCTATGACCACATTCTAAGCTAAAAGCTTGAGAGGACACAGATTTTTCAAGTTTCTCTCAAGAAGATGTAGGCTTAGTGCGTGCCAATGAAACTATGGATACAAATTTAGTCGTTTACATAATCTATATATGATACAAGATCTTACGCATAGTTGATCAAAATTACTACTCATAGAGTGCTTAGTCCAATAGATTTAGGAATTCGGGATAGGATAACACGCTCTGAGACCTACCTAAACATCTAAATTTAGAGATAAATATGACTTTATGTATCTAACAAGTGAGACGAAGCCTGTAATCTTAAATGTCAAAGCAATCCCCTAACAAAAGTCAGCCAGATAGGGTAATAGTTTCTTCACTAGTATTCCAGGCACTAACATATGAAACTTGAGGATGAGATATATGAATCTTATACCTGGCGTGTATCTTCATATGAAAGGAATGTCTCCCAACCTTCATTTGCAGTGTAGTCTCGGCGCACAAGCTCTACTTGTTCTGGCTTAATTTTGTGATGAATGTCCTGTAAACTCAGACCATATGAGTAAGAAATTCGGTATTCCAAAACAACAAAACAAAGGATGAAACAAATTTGACGTTTGTCACCTGAATTCCAGCTTCACGAGTACGAACATCACGGCACTTTAGTCCCAAGTCATCCATTCTGGCCAGTGCCAGTTCACGAAGATTGCCTTTTTCAACCCCAGACGTAACCAGAGGCATAGGAATATCACGCTGAACTCTATACACACGTGTCCATGGAGGTACCATCGACAGAATCCTTGCAACTATATCAACAAGCTGCTCAGGTGGATAGTTTCGGTACCTGCAAAAATTTGAACATGATTAGAGAAATTTTTTTCTTGTAATATTATACTTGCGCATTCTTCTTTGAACACAAGAACATTATACCTCCCAGTTTTCCATAGTTCATAAAGGCCTGTTCCACGTATCACAAGTGTAGGATATATTTTCAACCCATCTGCTCTAAAGGACGGGCTCTCGAAAAACTCCTTGAAACTTTCCATGTCTCTCTCAACCCCAACATTAGGAAGGTCAGGCATCATATGTGCAACCACCTATAAGCAAAACAAGACAAAAGGAGTAAGAAAAGGCTCACTGCTTTCCATGACACTGATGAAAATATTCATAAGAGACTAATCTATAAGGGGTATACCTTGAAACCAGCATCTTTAGCCAAGCAGAAGCAGTCGGCCACCGCAGCAACAGTATGGCCTCTATTTGTGTCACGGGCAACATCTTCATATGTGCTCTGGACACCGATCTCTAGCCGAGTGCAACCATAAATCAACATCTGTCGTAGATGAGGTCCAAGGCAGTAATCTGGCCTCCTAGTGAAGTTTTAAAACAGATTAGGTAATGTATCCTCCGAACTGAAATTCCTATCTTCAGAGTTTAGGAAATTTGACACTCTTTTATTCAAAGTGATCAACGGAAAGAAAACAGCAATGGAACACAGAACCAAAACATATCAAGTGCCACAAATAATAAAACATATCGAAACCACGGAAGCTTTAAAAGAAAAGAGAGAAGAAAGATATCAACGCATCCACAAAAAAAGACTAACGTTTCAATGGTCATGCCAATGCATTTCGTCGCACTATGTTCAGAAAAAGCAACCGCTTCTTCAATATTGGCGGAAGTGTGTCCTGATAACGCATCATGAAGGTTCCTTATGAAGTAATCCCGATACTCAGCAGGCAGCGACATAAAAGTACCTCCCATCAAAATAAACTCAACCTGCCATCCAAATCAGGAGCAATCAATTTATCACCTGAGCTAAAGACCGGTAAAAAGGAACTTGTAGGGTTACTAGAAATGATCAAACTCTAACCTTGTCTACACTGTGCCCCAACCGCTTCAGCTGATCGATCCTGCTCCTTGCCTGTACATATGGATTGTACCTAATACAATAAACACAGTCCATTCACACATATAACTCGCATCCTCATTACATAATCAGCACAAATAACCATATGTACATATTTAAGAATTCCATATCCTTTTGATTCCCTTCAGGGTCAGCATTTTTTTCTTATGGATCTTTAGCAGCTGCGTTATCAAGAAACTCCACATTCTTGTTCATAATCAAGAACTCAATTCTCTCAATTCATCAATGGTAAATTGTGAATCTACAAACTGCAATTGCAAAACGCAGTGGCAACTCTTTACCTGGCTCGAATAGCTCGCATGCTCGTTGGCTCGTACCCAGTGTAAGACTGAGTACTATACTCGAAGTCAGAGTCAGGTCCACCGGGACAATACACGCAAATATTCCCCGTCGTTGCTATGTGCGGACACCTGTGAGGCTTCGACATAACCGCCACGACGGCGATCCCTGAAGCCGTTCGGACCGGTTTAGCACGGAGCTTCGGGAGAAGAGTCTCTCTCTCTGAATCAGGAAGCGCCGCGATCATCTCCACAAGCTTTGGGGCACGCGCCAGGCCGTATTTCCGGCAAGCGGCGGTTTTAATCGCATTTAGGTCAACATTCTCGTTGCGGTGGGAGCGCTCAATCATTGTGCTGACGATCTCCGATATGGCGCGAACTCGAGCTTCTTCCTCAGTCAATCCACGGCCTTGGAAACCGCCGCGACCTGGCCGTGGTTGCTTTTTCGACTCGCCGCCGTTCATCACTACCGCCGTCGCCCTCGCCGCGAAACCTTTAGAGGAATGGAAATAGCACACGGGTTCAACAGAGATTTTGGTCTAGTAACATCTTTAAAAACGGTACCGTTTTAGCTGTTTATTTTATTCCTACTTGCGTTTTGTGAATTATACAGGAGTAAAAATAAAACCATTAGTTAAGAAAATTGCATAGCTAACAAAGTTTTTTTTAATCAAACCATGAAAACAGAAACTGTATTGATACCTTTACAAGAATCTCAAATATTGGAGTGATAAAGAAACATAATCACATTTACCACATTGATTGATCAATTACTGTAATTAGGCTTGTCAAATTACTCACATACTATTTTTACTAATTTGTTACATATTTTTTTTAAAAAAATAGATTGTTCCCTGTCTTTTGTCTTTTGTCTTTCTAATATGTTAATATAATTATAAAAAGAACCACATTGAAAAAAGAATATGTGGTGGTTCAAAAAATATATTATAAAAAGAATCAAAATAATAAGAAATCATAAGAGTAGGAAGCTTAATTTAATAAGCATACAAATTTATAAGTATTTTGGTTATTATGGTTTTTAATAAAACTATATAATATAGCCAAATAATATAAATATTAATATTAAAAATTTCAAAAATTAAAATAGTTTAACTTGGTAAAAAAATAAAAATATTAAAAATATTTAATTTGATCAAAAAGTTAAATATCGTAAAATTTGAAATTTATCAGAAAGTTAAAATATTATAATATTGATATATTTATATTATAAAAGTTTGATCGAAAATTTATAATATAATATCAACTATTCAAATAATCAAAAACTTATAAACATTTCTTATTCCGCGCAGGGCGCATGTTATCACTTATCACCTAGTATAATTATATTTTAATATCTATCTATCAATAGAAAAAGCGTATCAATAAAATATTTAAAACATAAGTAATATTTTCTCGTCTTTTGCTAAATTAGGTTTAAACTAAAGCTAAATATTTGCTCATCTTTTGCTAAACTAGGTCTAAACTAACGCTAAATTTTAGTAAAATATTATATAAAAAAATTTAATAATGTTTTTATCAAATGAGATTTCTTTTATCTTAATTTTTATTTGGTCGTAAACTTATTTTTTAATATCGTACTATTTCCTAATAAATTATTTTATTAGTTGACAATTTTTTTTTAAAATGTACCCCGGACTAAATAATTTTCTGGATCCGGTTTCTAATCGGGAACTTTGTGGTAACAATCACAAATATATGTAGAATCAAAGACGACTTTCATGGACGAACCACATCAACACGCAACCACTCAATTTCATGTTTTAATTACTTACTACGTAAATATAATATTTATAGTACTATTTAATAAGTTATATCTTGTAGTAAGGGTTTAAATTCTATTTTTATAATTAATATATGATAAAAATAATATATCAAATTTTAATCTATTTAAAACAATTTCATATTTTGATAAATATAAAATGGCATACATATTTTATGTTTTCGATAAATTTTAAATAATCAAAATTATTTAATTTATTATGATAAGTTAAAATATTTCATTATGTTTAAACTTACAATCAGATTAAAATATTTTTTATTCGATTTAATTATACAGTTCAATTATGGAACAAAATTAAATCAAATAAAAAAACTTTAACGTTTGGAGGCATATAAAATCAGACTTCCTATTCATGTTTGATAATTCTTTGAATTCTTTTTATAATAAGTTTCTGAACCATCACCCAAACAATATACTCGATGTAGGACTTTTAATCACTTTTGGTGATTTGTTTCATTTTTAAAAATTTAAACCATAGCATATACGAGAAAAAAACATATTCCTATTACGAAAGACAAAAAAAAACCAATATATAATAAGCTATAGCTTTCATGATTTAAGTAGGATTTAACCCGCACAATGTGTGGGGCAAACAATTTTTCAAAATTGTGAAATAATTATTATAGTTTTTGTTGTTTGCAAGAAGAAATTAGTAAGATTTCAAAAGTTTATAGATTATAATTAGATTAATGTGGTGACTCGCTTATGATTTAATAGTTAATGAAATAGAGTTGGTCGCCGTATTCACTTTGTGATAATGTATGTTTTGCACTGTTGTACTAAATTTAGTAATATACTTTAATCATTAAAAAAGAGTGCATAATCTATAATAAAACATAAATGTAAACAAAATTGTTGAATATTAAGACCGTAAAACATAAAAACTGGTAAAAAGGAACATGAGACATGGAGTAACCTAACTCCCCGATCCGGCTCGTGAAAGACAACTATCGATATGTGAAAGAATAAGTGACTGTGTGGTTCTGTTATACCTAAACTCTAAGACCATCTTTTGTATAATCACAGTTGAAAACCATGTGTTTTCGGCTTTCTGTCCTTTTGGCCGAGACAATGGTAGCAACTTGATGTTTTGTTTGTTTCAGTTCTTACGAATTGATGCGTTTTATAAGTTATAATTATGTAATATTTACAGTATTTTCGCTTAATTAAATGAAAGGTTTGTTTATTTATGATATTTTGATAAATTCATATGAAAAAATTAGTTTAGAGGAATGAAAATAGCGCCTTGGAAACCGCCGCGACCTGGCCGTGGTTGCTTTTTTCGACTCGCCGCCGTTCATCACTGCCGCTATTGCCATCGTCACAAAACCTTAGAGGAATGAAAATCGTGCACAGGTTCAACTGAGATTTTGGTGTAGTAGCATCTTTAAAACGGTACTGTTTTAGCTGTTTATTTGTTAATTAAACAAGAGTAAAAATAAAGCCATTAGTTAGGACAATCTCACACGAAGCCTATAACAATATTGCATTAGCTAACAAAGTTTTAATCAAACCATGAAAACAAAAACTGTACTGATACCTTTAAGAACTAAGTTATAACATTTTTTTTGTAAATCCAAGTTAGAATTCTTTAAGAATGTCAATTAGAATTCTCGTCGAACTCACGGCGATCAAGCATAATGTACAAAAAGCAATGTGGTGTCATCAAATTCGTCATCTGTGGCCATTTTTTCTTTTTGGCAACCGTAGCTATTATTTTGGCAAATCCGTCCGTCTTTTCATGGCGTTGAAAAGTAGTAATTTATAACAGTAAATTAGTAAGTGACTGTACCCAAAAAAAAAAACTAAAATAATTTATCAGTTCATTAAATTAATCAAACCACATTGTCTATGAGAAGAAAACGAAAAAAAAAAAAAAAAGGAGTTGTGCAGAAATTTACGATTCTGTTATTTTGCATCTAGCTTGCTAGATGTGAACCAAACTTGGCACATAATTGAAAATAAATGGGGACAATACTTGGTTTCTAGATTTTACCTCTGCATAATCGATTTCTGTGAAATATGCGTCGTCTTCTCCAGTAATGTATACCATGTCCATGCTCATCCGAAGACCGTCACTACAACACAAGACCACCTTCTTCTCTTCGTAAATTACAACACTCGCAATAATCGGACACAGATTACGATTAAACTTCTGTAAATCCACAGTAAAGTATTTGCTCCACGACAATGCTGCTTGAGTATCATCAAATTTCTTGGTCACCCAAATCTCAATCTCTTTTGAATGAAAGCACTGATTTAACACTACGAGGTTTTCTTCTCTAACAACTGACATATCCATGACATAACCAGCATTCTGAAACTCTGGAAAAGACAAAAGTTTAAATCTCTCTGTTGTAAAATCAAAATTGAGTACAACTTTATTTTCTCCTTCTCTATCCATAGCAATCCAGATTGTATTTCCCTTCAAAGACACGCCTTTTACTAATATGAAGAAGTAGTCGAGAGCGGTTTCATCAAGACATCTCCACGAATCAGAGCTAAACTCATAGATTTCAAACCTATGTTTTTGGTTGTGTTCGTAACGATCCCAACAGCTCAAGATTTTGTAGCTACGGCAAGATTTGTTGTTTTGGTATCCTAGAGATAACGTAGAGCCAATGTAATAATGGTAGCTAGGTTTTGGTTGTATCCACCTGGTCTCTCCCAAACAAGGATTCCAAACAACGAGTTGATTGTCCTTTGTGGTGCATAACAACAAACCGTCACAATGAAACACTTGGTCTATATCGACTTGTTCTTTTTCAGAATGAGAAACTTTTAGGTCAAGTTCACCCATAAACTGAGCAACTACGTTTTGATTGAGATTGACGTTACAAACCCTAGATTCCGTAAACATGAGAACGTGAACTTGCTTTGGAGCTTCACGTAAGTGCTTCTCGATGAATCTTTGGTCTCTGAATAAATTGTTCCATCGCTTGCAAGTATAACTTAATCGTTTCAGAGACGTGGCTGGAACTTTACAGAGTATATCCTCGACCAAATCCGGCGAAAGATCAGACTTCGTCGTTGTTTCTCTTTTGTAACCACAACAATGACAAAAAAAACGAGTTAGGCTAGAAATTAGGGTTTTCATTTTCTTAATTTGGATGTTTCCCCATGAATTGAACCAATATTCTTGTATTTATATTAATATAGACAAAGATAAAAAAACATCCGCTCCCAATATTAAATTTTCCTTTTCCTATGTGGTATTGTATTTAATTAAAGTTTGTAATTCTTTCCAAATTACACTTTTCCATTTTTTTTCTTAGTGAATTAAATGCTACAATGATTCAACCGATGATCCAGTCACGAAATTCCATCGCATGATCCTATCCAATATAAGTACTTTAGTGGTATCAAATGGTTTCACCTTTTATGTACCGATTATTCTTATCATTAGTTAGGACCCCTGTAGGACAATCTCATACTAAGCCTTTAACAAAATTGCAGAGCTAGCAAACTTTTAATCAAACCATGAAAAAAAAATTGCCATGGGAATGGTTATGATTTCCAAATATACAAAACACTTTGACGCTTAAATCTCGAACTTGATAAAAACATATAATGGGTTCCCAAGCCGACTTGACTCATGAGTTTGTGTCTGTAAAACTACTTTAACTCAATCCGATCAGGTAGCTCAATTTTTAAAGTTCTATTTGTATGTGTAGAAAACCTAACAACCAACAAAGAGCAAACATGGATGTGTTTCGGCTTCATGTTTTGTATAATTGCTGAAATGATCTAAACTCTTAGACCACCTTTTGTTATTAGTCACAGTTGAAAACCATGTGTTTTTGGCTTTCTGACCTTTTGGCCGAGACAATGGTAGTAAGAGCAAGTGCATTGCACAACCCACCATCGTCTCTCAAGCCCAAAATTAAATAAGAAAGCAAAATAATTACACATGTGGCCAGGTTGAAGCCCATAAATGTATCTCCCTGAAGAGGTCCGAGATACGACTCTACTTGCCAGGTGTTGGAAGGAGGAAGCTAGGTGGAAAAAAAAGTGTTGGCTTTTCGTATTAATTTTTTTTTTCTATTTTGCAAACTTTTTTCGGCTGGGTTTACTCGAGCCATTACTCCTTCAATTCCATCTCTTCTCCGGCGATTCGGCTTGGGATTGCTTGAAGAACAAATGGATTTTCTTCTAGGGGACTCGAATCACGTCGATTCGATCAGAAACTTGCTGAATTTCGTCTTGGGTTGTCCGGAGATCCGCTCCGTCGCGAGGAGATTCGATTTGAAGTTTTCGAATCCGTAGAACGCATCGGAAACCGTTAGGATCAGGAGTATCTTCGACGGGCATTGGAACGAGACCCAAAACTACCAAGGTCTTGATTCACTTAAAGACGAAGACTTTAGAGAGTTGCTCAAAAGCTAATTCGCGGAAGAGACTGGCGTACAAGACGCGATGATCGTGAACTCTGGTCTCCACGATGGCGTTCACTGGTCTAACCTTAGAGCGTTTGCGAAAGGCGGGAAAACCGCAGCTACGTTCTGGAGGAACGTTTTTGAATCTGTGAAAAGCCGCGGATTTCGACCCGCCGGAGGTGATTTTCCAGAACACGATTGCGACGGGCAGTTACACGAGGACGCTCGGGTTTAACCCGAGCAAGATGGAAGTGTACAATGGGGTGTTTTTGGAGAATATGAAGGAGGAAGGGCTGGTGTCGGGCGTGATTGATAAGTTCGATATGACGTATCCGTGGCATTACGATAACAGATGTAACGATGGGTTCACTACGGGAGAGCTCCGGTGAAGATGCGGTGGAGAGACGGCGAGATTGGGCATCAGTACTTTGTTGATCTGATGCTTGTTAAATGCATTGTGTGGGAGATAAAAGAGTAGCGAGAGTATACCTGCAAGTCCAACAAGCGCCGGAGATCGAAGAAAGAGATTTCGGGCTGTGCAATGGAGAGGGTAAATTTCCAAAATCCTTACTAAACTCTAAACTAAAAAAATTAATATTTTTATTGTTAAAAATTTCTATAGAGCTTGTAATGGGCTGTGCAATGCCTTTGCTCTAACTTGATGTTTTGTTTGCTTCAGTTCTTGTGAATTTGGTGATTTTATCCGATTAATTACTAAAATTGTCGATTAGTTCTTAAAAATCAAAATCAATATTTTTTTTTCTGAAACCTGTTTGGCTCAAAAGATAATTGTTTGTAAAATTCGGCCCAGGGTTATCTTAGTGAAAAAGCATGTGATTAATGTTTCTGACATATTGATTTGGGGATTTATCTCCTAAACACAAACCCTAATTATTTTTGTCTTATGTAATATATATGAATTTGGAAAAATATTTAATTTAAGTTGAAAATATATGATTTTCATATTAATACTAATGTGACATCTTATATATATAAATGTTTAATAATATATAAAAATGTAGCAAAAATTCTTCTCAGTAATGCTGAGGCTAATTCTTGAACACAGATTATAACTATGTAATAATTACAGTATTTTGGTTTTATTAAATCATTCATTGTTGCTAGGCCTGGGCATAATATCCGACCCGTGGGATCCGACCCGGAACCGACCCGAAAAAACCGGTTCCGGTTAGAACTGGTTTAGGCTAAAATCAACTGCTGGTTATTTATCTTCTATACCCACGGTTCTCGGGTCGGGTCGGGTATTACCCGTTTATACGTGGGTATTTTTTAAGACCCGAATGGTCGAGATGTATTGGTCTGTCCATTTGTGGTCGAGCTCGTCGAGATGGAGCTGAATATCCACGAAGGAAACGCCTTCGATGTTCTCAAAGGTTTCAGATTTTAAAAGGAAAGGAGACCAAATGACAGAGAGTGTGAAGTTGTGAGAAGGGAATCTCCAAATCTTTGATTTGTATTCCTTGTCGTGGTAGATTTCCTCTACCTCTTCTACCTGCAAAAATCAATTAACTTTGAGACGAGATCGAATTTGGATTTCACGGAATCAGATGAAATTTGACCTGAGAGAGAATGCAGATGAGGGATTGAACATGGTTACGAGAGATGGAATCGCCGATGAAAGCCCACCATTTGTTCCTCATTTCGTCGAGGAATTGGTGAGGGTTAAACCTCGGGAGATCGCAATCGCGAGGTTTCCATCTCCAGAAAAGGTAATTCGGAATCTCGGATTTATCGAATTATCGATGTTCTTCACTTCTTCTCTTCCTTCTTTCAGATTGTGTTCATGTGTGGTTCTTTGATTGTGTTCATGTGTGGTTCTGTTTCGGATAAAATCAGGGGAATTCGGGTATAAACGGATATGAACGGGTAAAAGACCCGTTTAATACCCGAAACCGACGAGTATCCGCAGTTTCTCGGATAAATTACAGTTATTTTTTTACAAGATCCGTTAGACCCGGAACCGAAATGAACCGTCCCGGAACCGACCCGAAATAGCAGCGGGTACTATTTGGATAAATAATTCAAATAACTGTAAGACCCGGAACCGAAAGAACCGACCCAGAACCGAACCGAGTACCCATTATGCCCAGGCCTAATTGTTGCTGTGACAAAAGAGAAATCAGCCAATAACAAATCAGGTGAAGCTTAGATTTTGCATTTTTTTTTTTATAACAAAAATTAAGCATCACTAATTCACTACCTGTCTACCTCACTCTCGGCCACCGTTGCATAAACCTTAATTTCATCTTCTACTTCCCTCTCGCAATCAGCCTCTGAATCCGACTCCTCGAAGTTCTTAGATTTAATCGGTCCTGCTCTTATACACGAGTAAGCTCTCAATTCCTTAATTGAAACCTCTCCGTTATTGCAAAATCCTTAATTGACAAGTGAGAACCAAATCCCTAACCACCACAAGCTCATATCTTCTTCATCCAGGTCTTCTTAGCTCTTGATTTTGTCTTTCAATGAATTCGAAAAAGATGGATACTTTAATCTCCAGAGATTCCTCCACAGGTCTTGATGAGCAAGACGCTTGTGACGGTTAAAGTAGCAGGTACAGATGAATTCACCATTGATGTGGAACAAGTTTCTCTTCCAAAGCTCAAGTCTTTGCGTATGGAGGACGTCTCGTTCGACGACGAGACCGGCGCTGCGTTTGCCGAGCTGATCTCCGGCTGTCACGCGCTTGAAGAGTTGGTTATGACTAAAATGATGATTGATTTCTGGGATTCTTGCTCTGTCTCCAACCCAAGAGTGTGTCTTTCGACACTCCGAATCTTGTTTACCTAGAGTTTACCGATACCGTCGCGGTTAAGTATCCGAAAGCGAGTTTGGGCTCGCTCGTTGAAGCTAGAGTAGGCATTCGAATGACGCCTGACCAGGTCTTCCACGCAAGAGATTTAGTAAACCGTCATGATGGGTATTCTTTGAACATGGTTGGAGATGCATCGGATTTTCTCATGGGGATAAGCAATGTTAAGATCCTCTACTTATCGTCTCAGGCTCCTGAGGTTTGCTTGCATATTAGTGTCCCCATCTCTATATCTTTGAGGTTTCAGTTTGGTGAATAATCTGTTCTTTTCTTTCTCGCAGGTCCTTATTTTCTGCTGTAAAGCAATACCAGTCTTCAACAACCTGATTCATCTAACGATTGAGACTGATCAAGAAGTGGAATGGGAAGCATTGCCGAATCTACTCAAGAATTGTCCAAATCTTGAAACCCTTGTCTTCGAAGGACTCCATTACGGAGATACAAATCAATGCATGGACGAGGATTACAGATTCAAAGATACGAACAAATGTTATGAGACGGGTGCGGACAGATGTGTGTGCAAACCTTGGTATGGCACTCCTCTTTGGCTATCATCAAGTCTAGTGAAGATGATCAAGATGTTGAAGTTTGGAGAGATCTCTAGTTACGTCGATGACATGGATAAGCAGATGGATCTGATCAAGTACTTGGTGGAAACCATGCCAAATCTTGAACAAGTCATGTGATAATCTGAAAATATATTCCTGTTCTCTACTGCATGGGCAGTGAATCAGATGAACTACGACATGAAACCTGCAGCTGAGAGGAGAAAGATGCAGTTGCTGGAGTTGGAAGAGATTCGTCACAGTGCATATGAGAGCTCCAGGATCTACAAAGAGAAGACCAAAGCGTATCATGACAAGAAAAACCTTCCTCGGGACGTCAAGGTTGATGACAAAGTGTTACTCTTTAACTCTCGGTTAAAGCTTTTTCCTGGGAAGTTGAGATCTCGTTGGTCTGGGCCATTTACCATCAAAGGAGTTCGTCCGTATGGTGCTTTTGAGCTATGAGATAAGTCAGGTGGACATTTTGTCGTGAACGGACAGCGCCTAAAGCCATACCTTGCTGATTCCGACATTACTGAGAGAGAATCCGTCTCTCTATGATCCATCTCCAGCCTAATAGGCATTCAAGTCACTCTATGATCCATCTCCAGCCTAATAGGCATTCAAGTCAAGCTAGTGACTTAAACCAAGCGCTTGGTGGGAAGCAACCCACCAGTGAGTGTACATACTATTTTCAATTTCATTTGTTATACTAATTCCTAGTTTTGTTTTCTTCCTTATAAAAAAAAAAAAAAAAAAAAAAACAGGTTTTCGACCGAGCGGACCCCACCAGGTAAGTCTCCTTCACACCTTCACCTTATCTTCTCACCCACACTGAAATCGACACACACATTCTCTCCTCACTGAACCAATTTCACTCCATTTTCATTCCCTTTGATCACTATCTTTCATCTTTTTCCAAAGTATTATTCATGCACAGAAGGTATGATTCTCAACCACAACTATCTTACATCTTGCTTGAGCTGTGCAGGTTTCGCCGAGGTCAAACGGCCGAGCGTTCGATTCGGTTACCCGGCCGACCGAGCGATTGTTTACCCGACCGAGCGTTTGCTTCGGTCACTGGACCGAGCGTCTGATACGCTCCGCCGACCGAGCGTTTTCTTCGGTCCCACGACCGAGCGTTCGATTTGGTCGGCGTGTATTGAGTGTTCTTCATGTTCTTGAGCTGAAATTGCAATTGAACTGCTTATATGTCAAATTCGGAAATTTTTGTTGCAATTTAGCTCCCATTTTGCCACCTCATCGATCGCTAATTGTTAGATTTCGGTTTGAGAATGATTTGTGTGAAACTTGAGTATGTGTTCTTCGGGTTATTCGGGTCATGAATCCACTTGAAATGTGTTAAGTTAGATAACGCACTCGACCACTTTCGTAGTCACTCGATCGTGCGGTCCACTGTATGGTCGAGTCACTCTATCTGTTCTAATTTGTTTATATCATTTATGGATTTCAGGAACACAGGTCGCGGTGACGGTGACGACTACTCTAGACGGAGAGCAGAGATAGCGAGAGGAAAACGGGCCGTCTCGTCTGATAGCGACTTTGAGATTGACGATGAGATGGAGGATGTGGAATCCCCCAGAGATATGAGAGAGGAAGAGGGAGTTGATACTATCACCAAAGAAGAGATGAACATCCTACGCATTCTCCTCGACATGAAAGGTGGAGGGACGAAATACCCAGACAGAAGCACGATGGAAAAATTGGGCATCGTCGGCGATGTTGATGATATGTTAAACAATCTGGGTATCGGGTCGTTTCTGTACAGGCGGCACGAATCCTACAGGAAGGCGTCCTGCCTCTTTTTGGCTACGCTCCAATTCCATCTCTGCCCATCAGGCAAATTTACACAAGACGGCAGTGACGGTTACATCAGCTTCTGGGCGAACGGAAGGAGACACAATCTCTCTTTCCGGGAGATCGATATGGCACATTACCTGCCTCCTAGCAACTGCCACGGGGTTTCTGTTGACAAAAACGAGGTGAGAGCATTATGGAGAACCATCGCCTCAGGCGAATTCAAGTCATCCGACTCTAAAGTTACACAGATTAGAAGCCCGCCGATTCGCTACCTCCACAAGTGCCTCGCTAATGTCCTTTTCGCTAGGCAGTCCACCGGAAACGTCAACCTAAACGAGTTGAACATGATTGATATGGCTCTTACATGTATTCTGCCAAGGTTGAACAACGGCTTACAGCTGAAAGGGAGCTCTACGAATGGAGGAATCAACTAGACCAACTTCGCTCCTACCAGAGCTGGGCAATCTTGAACGAAAACAGTAGAGAGCATTAACCGAGAGTTAAAGATAACACTTTGTCATCAACCTTGAAGTCCCGAGGAAGGATTTTATTGTCATGATACGCTTAGGTTGACGTTTCCAGTGGACTGCCTAGCGAAAAGGACATTAGCGAGGCACTTGTGCAGGTAGCGGATCGGCGGGCTTCTAATCTGTGTAATTTTAGAGTCGGATGACTTGAATTCGCCTTAGGCGATGGTTCTCCATAATGCTCTCACCTCGTTTTTGTCAACAGAAACCCCGTGGCGGTTGCTAGGAGGCAGGTAATGTGCCCTATCGATCTCCCAGAAAGAGAGATTGTGTCTCCTTCCGTTCGCCCAGAAGCTGATGTAACCGCCACTGCCGTCTTGTGTAAATTTGCCTGATGGGCAGAGATGGAGTTGCAGCGTAGATTTAATCCGACTCCTCGAAGTTCTTAGATTTAATCGGTCCTGCTCTTATACACGAGTAAGCTCTCAATTCCTTAATTGAAACCTCTCCGTTATTGCAAAATCCTTAATTGACAAGTGAGAACCAAATCCCTAACCACCACAAGCTCATATCTTCTTCATCCAGCTCTTCTTAGCTCTTGATTTTGTCTTTCAATGAATTCGAAAAAGATGGATACTTTAATCTCCAGAGATTCCTCCACAGGTCTTGATGAGCAAGACGCTTGTGACGGTTAAAGTAGCAGGTACAGATGAATTCACCATTGATGTGGAACAAGTTTCTCTTCCAAAGCTCAAGTCTTTGCGTATGGAGGACGTCTCGTTCGACGACGAGACCGGCGCTGCGTTTGCCGAGCTGATCTCCGGCTGTCACGCGCTTGAAGAGTTGGTTATGACTAAAATGATGATTGATTTCTGGGATTCTTGCTCTGTCTCCAACCCAAGAGTGTGTCTTTCGACACTCTGAATCTTGTTTACCTAGAGTTTACCGATACCGTCGCGGTTTAGTATCCGAAAGCGAGTTTGGGCTCGCTCGTTGAAGCTAGCGTAGGCATTCGAATGACGCCTGACCAGGTCTTCCACGCAAGAGATTTAGTAAACCGTCATGATGGGTATTCTTTGAACATGGTTGGAGATGCATCGGATTTTCTCATGGGGATAAGCAATGTTAAGATCCTCTACTTATCGTCTCAGGCTCCTGAGGTTTGCTTGCATATTAGTGTCCCCATCTCTATATCTTTGAGGTTTCAGTTTGGTGAATAATCTGTTCTTTTCTTTCTCGCAGGTCCTTATTTTCTGCTGTAAAGCAATACCAGTCTTCAACAACCTGATTCATCTAACGATTGAGACTGATCAAGAAGTGGAATGGGAAGCATTGCCGAATCTACTCAAGAATTGTCCAAATCTTGAAACCCTTGTCTTCGAAGGACTCCATTACGGAGATACAAATCAATGCATGGACGAGGATTACAGATTCAAAGATACGAACAAATGTTATGAGACGGGTGCGGACAGATGTGTGTGCAAACCTTGGTATGGCACTCCTCTTTGGCTATCATCAAGTCTAGTGAAGATGATCAAGATGTTGAAGTTTGGAGAGATCTCTAGTTACGTCGATGACATGGATAAGCAGATGGATCTGATCAAGTACTTGGTGGAAACCATGCCAAATCTTGAACAAGTCATGTGATAATCTGAAAATATATTCCTGTTCTCTACTGCATGGGCAGTGAATCAGATGAACTACGACATGAAACCTGCAGCTGAGAGGAGAAAGATGCAGTTGCTGGAGTTGGAAGAGATTCGTCACAGTGCATATGAGAGCTCCAGGATCTACAAAGAGAAGACCAAAGCGTATCATGACAAGAAAAACCTTCCTCGGGACGTCAAGGTTGATGACAAAGTGTTACTCTTTAACTCTCGGTTAAAGCTTTTTCCTGGGAAGTTGAGATCTCGTTGGTCTGGGCCATTTACCATCAAAGGAGTTCGTCCGTATGGTGCTTTTGAGCTATGAGATAAGTCAGGTGGACATTTTGTCGTGAACGGACAGCGCCTAAAGCCATACCTTGCTGATTCCGACATTACTGAGAGAGAATCCGTCTCTCTATGATCCATCTCCAGCCTAATAGGCATTCAAGTCACTCTATGATCCATCTCCAGCCTAATAGGCATTCAAGTCAAGCTAGTGACTTAAACCAAGCGCTTGGTGGGAAGCAACCCACCAGTGAGTGTACATACTATTTTCAATTTCATTTGTTATACTAATTCCTAGTTTTGTTTTCTTCCTTATAAAAAAAAAAAAAAAAAAAAAAACAGGTTTTCGACCGAGCGGACCCCACCAGGTAAGTCTCCTTCACACCTTCACCTTATCTTCTCACCCACACTGAAATCGACACACACATTCTCTCCTCACTGAACCAATTTCACTCCATTTTCATTCCCTTTGATCACTATCTTTCATCTTTTTCCAAAGTATTATTCATGCACAGAAGGTATGATTCTCAACCACAACTATCTTACATCTTGCTTGAGCTGTGCAGGTTTCGCCGAGGTCAAACGGCCGAGCGTTCGATTCGGTTACCCGGCCGACCGAGCGATTGTTTACCCGACCGAGCGTTTGCTTCGGTCACTGGACCGAGCGTCTGATACGCTCCGCCGACCGAGCGTTTTCTTCGGTCCCACGACCGAGCGTTCGATTTGGTCGGCGTGTATTGAGTGTTCTTCATGTTCTTGAGCTGAAATTGCAATTGAACTGCTTATATGTCAAATTCGGAAATTTTTGTTGCAATTTAGCTCCCATTTTGCCACCTCATCGATCGCTAATTGTTAGATTTCGGTTTGAGAATGATTTGTGTGAAACTTGAGTATGTGTTCTTCGGGTTATTCGGGTCATGAATCCACTTGAAATGTGTTAAGTTAGATAACGCACTCGACCACTTTCGTAGTCACTCGATCGTGCGGTCCACTGTATGGTCGAGTCACTCTATCTGTTCTAATTTGTTTATATCATTTATGGATTTCAGGAACACAGGTCGCGGTGACGGTGACGACTACTCTAGACGGAGAGCAGAGATAGCGAGAGGAAAACGGGCCGTCTCGTCTGATAGCGACTTTGAGATTGACGATGAGATGGAGGATGTGGAATCCCCCAGAGATATGAGAGAGGAAGAGGGAGTTGATACTATCACCAAAGAAGAGATGAACATCCTACGCATTCTCCTCGACATGAAAGGTGGAGGGACGAAATACCCAGACAGAAGCACGATGGAAAAATTGGGCATCGTCGGCGATGTTGATGATATGTTAAACAATCTGGGTATCGGGTCGTTTCTGTACAGGCGGCACGAATCCTACAGGAAGGCGTCCTGCCTCTTTTTGGCTACGCTCCAATTCCATCTCTGCCCATCAGGCAAATTTACACAAGACGGCAGTGACGGTTACATCAGCTTCTGGGCGAACGGAAGGAGACACAATCTCTCTTTCCGGGAGATCGATATGGCACATTACCTGCCTCCTAGCAACTGCCACGGGGTTTCTGTTGACAAAAACGAGGTGAGAGCATTATGGAGAACCATCGCCTCAGGCGAATTCAAGTCATCCGACTCTAAAGTTACACAGATTAGAAGCCCGCCGATTCGCTACCTCCACAAGTGCCTCGCTAATGTCCTTTTCGCTAGGCAGTCCACCGGAAACGTCAACCTAAACGAGTTGAACATGATTGATATGGCTCTTACATGTATTCTGCCAAGGTTGAACAACGGCTTACAGCTGAAAGGGAGCTCTACGAATGGAGGAATCAACTAGACCAACTTCGCTCCTACCAGAGCTGGGCAATCTTGAACGAAAACAGTAGAGAGCATTAACCGAGAGTTAAAGATAACACTTTGTCATCAACCTTGAAGTCCCGAGGAAGGATTTTATTGTCATGATACGCTTAGGTTGACGTTTCCAGTGGACTGCCTAGCGAAAAGGACATTAGCGAGGCACTTGTGCAGGTAGCGGATCGGCGGGCTTCTAATCTGTGTAATTTTAGAGTCGGATGACTTGAATTCGCCTTAGGCGATGGTTCTCCATAATGCTCTCACCTCGTTTTTGTCAACAGAAACCCCGTGGCGGTTGCTAGGAGGCAGGTAATGTGCCCTATCGATCTCCCAGAAAGAGAGATTGTGTCTCCTTCCGTTCGCCCAGAAGCTGATGTAACCGCCACTGCCGTCTTGTGTAAATTTGCCTGATGGGCAGAGATGGAGTTGCAGCGTAGATTTAATCCGACTCCTCGAAGTTCTTAGATTTAATCGGTCCTGCTCTTATACACGAGTAAGCTCTCAATTCCTTAATTGAAACCTCTCCGTTATTGCAAAATCCTTAATTGACAAGTGAGAACCAAATCCCTAACCACCACAAGCTCATATCTTCTTCATCCAGCTCTTCTTAGCTCTTGATTTTGTCTTTCAATGAATTCGAAAAAGATGGATACTTTAATCTCCAGAGATTCCTCCACAGGTCTTGATGAGCAAGACGCTTGTGACGGTTAAAGTAGCAGGTACAGATGAATTCACCATTGATGTGGAACAAGTTTCTCTTCCAAAGCTCAAGTCTTTGCGTATGGAGGACGTCTCGTTCGACGACGAGACCGGCGCTGCGTTTGCCGAGCTGATCTCCGGCTGTCACGCGCTTGAAGAGTTGGTTATGACTAAAATGATGATTGATTTCTGGGATTCTTGCTCTGTCTCCAACCCAAGAGTGTGTCTTTCGACACTCTGAATCTTGTTTACCTAGAGTTTACCGATACCGTCGCGGTTTAGTATCCGAAAGCGAGTTTGGGCTCGCTCGTTGAAGCTAGCGTAGGCATTCGAATGACGCCTGACCAGGTCTTCCACGCAAGAGATTTAGTAAACCGTCATGATGGGTATTCTTTGAACATGGTTGGAGATGCATCGGATTTTCTCATGGGGATAAGCAATGTTAAGATCCTCTACTTATCGTCTCAGGCTCCTGAGGTTTGCTTGCATATTAGTGTCCCCATCTCTATATCTTTGAGGTTTCAGTTTGGTGAATAATCTGTTCTTTTCTTTCTCGCAGGTCCTTATTTTCTGCTGTAAAGCAATACCAGTCTTCAACAACCTGATTCATCTAACGATTGAGACTGATCAAGAAGTGGAATGGGAAGCATTGCCGAATCTACTCAAGAATTGTCCAAATCTTGAAACCCTTGTCTTCGAAGGACTCCATTACGGAGATACAAATCAATGCATGGACGAGGATTACAGATTCAAAGATACGAACAAATGTTATGAGACGGGTGCGGACAGATGTGTGTGCAAACCTTGGTATGGCACTCCTCTTTGGCTATCATCAAGTCTAGTGAAGATGATCAAGATGTTGAAGTTTGGAGAGATCTCTAGTTACGTCGATGACATGGATAAGCAGATGGATCTGATCAAGTACTTGGTGGAAACCATGCCAAATCTTGAACAAGTCATGTGATAATCTGAAAATATATTCCTGTTCTCTACTGCATGGGCAGTGAATCAGATGAACTACGACATGAAACCTGCAGCGTAGCCAAAAAGAGGCAGGACGCCTTCCTGTAGGATTCGTGCCGCCTGTACAGAAACGACCCGATACCCAGATTGTTTAACATATCATCAACATCGCCGACGATGCCCAATTTTTCCATCGTGCTTCTGTCTGGGTATTTCGTCCCTCCACCTTTCATGTCGAGGAGAATGCGTAGGATGTTCATCTCTTCTTTGGTGATAGTATCAACTCCCTCTTCCTCTCTCATATCTCTGGGGGATTCCACATCCTCCATCTCATCGTCAATCTCAAAGTCGCTATCAGACGAGACGGCCCGTTTTCCTCTCGCTATCTCTGCTCTCCGTCTAGAGTTGTCGTCACCGCGACCTGTGTTCCTGAAATCCATAAATGATATAAACAAATTAGAACATATAGAGTGACTCGACCATACAGTGGACCGCTCGATCGAGTGACTACGAAAGTGGTCGAGTGCGTTATCTAACTTAACACATTTCAAGTGGATTCAGGACACGAATAACCCGAAGAACACATACTCAAGTGTCACACAAATCATTCTCAAACCGAAATCTAACAATTAGCGATTGATGAGGTGGCAAAATGGGAGCTAAATTGCAACAAAAATTTCTGAATTTGACATATAAGCAGTTCAATTGCAATTTCAGCTCAAGAACATGAAGAACACTCAATAGACGCCGACCAAATCGAACGCTCGGTTGTGGGACCGAAGAAAACGCTCGGTCGGCGGAGCGAATCAGACGCTCGGTTGAGTGACCGAAGCAAACGCTCGGTCGGGTAAGCAATCGCTCGGTCGGCCGGGTAACCGAATCGAACGCTTGGCCGTTTGACCTCGGCGAAACCTGCACAGCTCAAGCAAGATGTAAGATAGTTGTGGTTGAGAATCATACCTTCTGTGCATGAGTAATGCTTTGGAAAAAGATGAAAGATAGTGATCAAAGGGAATGAAATTGGTTCAGTGAGGAGAGAATGTGTGTGTCGATTTCAGTGTGGGTGAGAGGATAAGGTGAAGGTGTGAAGGAGACTTACGTGGTGGGGCCCGCTCGGTCGAAAACCTGTTTTTTTTTGTTTTTTCTCAGGAAGAAAACAAAATTAGTATAACAAATGAAATTGAAAATAGTATGTACACTCACCGGTGGGTTGCCTCCCACCAAGCGCTTGGTTTAAGTCACTAGCTTGACTTGCATGCCTATTAGGCTGGAGATGGATCACAGAGAGAGACGGATTCTCTCTCTGTAATGTCGGAATCAGCAAGGTACGGCTTTAGGCGCTGTCCGTTCACGACAAAATGTCCACCTGACTTATCCCATAGCTCAAAAGCACCATACGAACGAACTCCTTTGATGTTAAATGGCCCAGACCAACGAGATCTCAGCTTCCCAGGAAAAAGCTTTAACCGAGAGTTAAAGAGTAACACTTTGTCATCAACCTTGAAGTCCCGAGGAAGGATTTTCTTGTCATGATACGCTTTGGTCTTCTCCTTGTAGATCCTGGAGCTCTCATATGCACTGTGACGAATCTCTTCCAACTCCAGCAACTGCATCTTTCTCTTCTCAGCTGCAGGCTTCATGACATAGTTCTACTGGAAGGTGACAAGCCTTGCCGTAGACAAGTTTAAATGGCGTTGTACCAAGTGAAGTTTTGTAGGCAGTGCGATACGCCCACAGTGCATCATCCAACTTTGAAGCCCAGTCCTTCCCAGTCGTTCCAGATGTTTTCCGCAGAATGTTTTTGATCTCTCTGTTGGATATCTCCACCTGACCACTCGTCTGGGGATGGTAAGGAGTTGCCACCTTATGCTTCACCCCATGCCTCTTCAGCAGATTATCAAAAGTCCTATTGATGAAATATGACCCTCCATCACTAATGACTACTCAGGCACACCAAATTGTGGAAAGATCACCGACTTGAACATCTTCAGAACAACCTTTGCATCGTTCGTGGGACTGGCCAAAGCCTCCACCCACTTAGACACATAGTCAACAGCCACCAAAATATATTGGTTTCCATAGGAGGATGGGAACGGTCCCATGAAGTCCACGCCCCACACATCAAAAACCTCTACTTCCAGAATGAAGTTCTGTGGCATCTCGTTTCTCTTACTGATGTTCCCTTCTCTCTGGCATGCATCACACTTAGATACGAACTTCTGTGCATCTCGGAACATGGTTGGCTACCAGTAACCAGCCTGTAGGGCCTTGGACACCGTCTTGAACGTGGCGAAGTGCCCAACATATGAAGAACTATTGCAGTGGAACAAGATACCAGGTATCTCCTCATCAGCTACACATCTCCTGAAAACTCCATCAGTGCAGTGCTTGTATAAGTATGGCTCATCCCAAAAATAGTGCCTAATGTCTCTCAGGAATTTCTTCTTCTTCTTTCCCACAAATCCTGTCGGTTCATGCTCAGCAGCAAGGTAGTTAGCTATCTCGCCAAACCAAGGGAAACTGCGATGGTTGACATCATGAATGCTGCCAACAAGGTCGCAGCTCACTGTTCCACTAAAATCAAGTACATCAACTGCATAAACGTGCTCATCACGTAAGCTGTCGTCGAGAGGCACTTCTTCGTCGATCTTCATTTTGGATAGATGGTCCGCTACACCGTTGTCGATCCCTTTCTTATCCTTAATCTCCAAGTCAAACTCTTGTAGCAAAAGAATCCACCTCAAGAGTCTTGGCTTTGCATCCTTCTTCGTCAGCAAGTACTTCAACGCAGCATGATCTGTGTGAACAATCACTTTCGATCCAACAAGGTAGGACCGAAACTTCTCAAATGCAAAGACCACTGCTGGCAGCTCTTTCTCAGTCGTAGCATACTTGCACTGAGCTTCGTCAAGGGTCCGGCTAGCATAGTAGATCACATGCAGCTTCTTCTCTTTCCTCTGTCCTAGAACTGCTCCCACAGCGTAGACAGTAGCATCTGTCATAACCTCAAAGGGAAAATTCCTGTCTGGAGGCTGAACAATTGGAGCGCTCACTAGAGCTCCCTTGATTGTGTGAAAGGCTTCTAAGCATGCACTGTCAAAATCGAACTTGACCTCTTTGCAAAGCAGCTGCGTCAAAGGCCTGGTGATCTTGGAGAAATCTTTTATGAAGCGTCTGTAGAACCCGACATGTCCCAGAAAACTACGGATCCCCTTCACTGAATTAGGTGGCTGCAGACTCATCATCACCTCGATCTTTGCTCTGTCAACCTCAATACCCTTCTCTGATATTATGTGGCCCAGCACAATCCTATCTCTCACCATGAAGTGGCATTTCTCCCAGTTCAGCACGAGATGTCTCTCCTCACACCGCTGCAGTACCCTGCACAGATTAGACAAACACACAGCAAAGGAGCTTCCATAGACTGAAAAGTCGTCCATGAAAACTTCCATTATATCCTCAATAAGGTCAGTGAAAATGGACATCATGCAGCGCTGTAAAGTAGCCGGTGCATTGCACAAGCCAAACGGCATTCTGCGATATGCATAGGTGCCATATGGACAAGTGAATGTCGTCTTCTCCTGGTCGTCTGGGTGGATGGAGATCTGGAAAAAACCTGAATAACCATCTAAAAAACAGTAGTATGGATGGTTAGCCAATCTCTCAAGCATCTGATCAATAAACGGGAGAGGAAAATGATCTTTTCGAGTTGCAGCATTCAGCTTACGGTAATCTATGCACATGCGATGCCCAGTGACAGTCCTAGTAGGTATCAGTTCATTCCTATCATTCTTAACAACAGTAATACCACATTTCTTAGGAACTACATGAACTGGACTAACCCAAGTACTATCAGATATAGCATAAATTACACCAGCCTCTAGAAGTTTCATTATTTCTTTCTTGACAACATCTTTTAGATTCGGGTTTAACCTCCTCTGATGTTCTACTGAACTCATTGATTCATCTTCTAGATGTATTCTATGCATGCAAAGATCAGGAGAGATTCCAGGAATTTCATCTAACGAATACCCTATTGCCTTTCTATATTTCCTAAGCTCACAAAGAAGCAAAGCAGTCTCAACATTGTTCAGCTCAGAATTCACTATCACAGGGTATGTAGAGTTAGGTCCCAGAAACGCATACCTGAGCCCTGCTGGGAGTGTTTTCAGATCGAGCTTAGGAGCTCTCAATTCACTCCAAGGGCTGTTGACGGGAGTCTCCTGAGGCGGTGCTCGATTGTGTTCCTGTTTCGGCGAGCACTCTTCACCTTCCAAACTCATATACGCCACCAGTCTCTCCATCTTGTTGCTTGCATCCATCATCTTTGCCAAGCCATTAGCCTCCTCATTCAGATAACTAAACTCTCCTTCAGCCTTAGTCAATGCTATCTCCAAAGGGTCGTGAAGAAGCACTTCCTCTCTCACTTCTTCCACGATGTTTGGGCCATCTTCTATCACAAATGTTTTCCCATCCAACATTGGCTTCTTAAGGAGTTTGTTCATCTCAAACCTCATAACCATGTCTCCCAGCTGGAGATTTATGATTCCTCCCTTCACATCAATAATTGCACCTGCTTCACATCAGTGGGTCCTTTGGCTCTTCATCTGTCTCAAGGACTACAAAATCTGCTGGAATGAGCGTGTTCCCCATTTGGCTCGACTGCGGTGGATAGACTTGATCCTAAGGATTCTCGACGTTAGTGCTCCTGTAGGACAAGTTCGGATGACTCTTATAGTTCTGATTGAAGCCTCGGTTCTGCACGAAGGCTTGACCATTCACGTAATTAACCTCCATCTGATCATCTTCAACCTCTCTGAACTCTTGACAGAGAGGTGTATCATCATTCTCATCAACGAAATGAACAAATTTATGTGACGCCTTCAGCAGCAGATTCACCTTTGCCGTGAGCTCTTCAATTTTCTGCGCTTCAACACTGCTTCCCTTGACAGATACATTGCTCATTGTTCTGTCATACTCAGCATTCTTATTGCTAGAACTCGCAGCAAGATTCTCAATCAGTTCGAAAGCACCCTCTTTGGACTTAGTAATGAAATCACCATTGCTGGCTGAGTTCAAAGCGTTCCTATAGTCCCAGTTGGCCCCATCGTAGAAGATACCTAGAATATGCTCATCAGAGAATCCGTGATGAGGACACTCTCTCCGATACTCCTTGTATCTCTCCCAAGCTTCACAGAAAGCTTCTCCGTCATGCTGGTGGAAAGACGCGATCTTAGTCCTTAGCGCTGCAGTTTTGGACTTCGTGTAGAAGTGGTCCAGAAACGCCGCTCTGCATTGATCCCATGAAGTCAGAGACCCAGGTAGTAGTGACTTCAGCCAGAGAGATGCTTTGTTGGCAAGCGAGAACGGGAAGAGCTTGCACTTCAGAAAGTCAGCTGGAACTCCATTGGATCCACTCGTACTGCATATCTCCTCAAAATTCTCGATGTGGTCCATCGAAATCTCAGCAGGTAGTCCATGGAAAAGGTGCTCCTTGACTAGTGAAATCATCTGAGGTTTGATCTCAAAGTCTTGCCTCTGAACGGCTGGAGGAACAATCGCAGACCGGTTGTGATAGAAGGTATGCGGATTGTCCTCGTCTCCAATGGCAGCACGTGGTTGCGGTTCTCTATCTTGTTGGGCTTTCCGCATATGCTCTATTGAAACAGGATTTTTGTGCGTTCAATTAACAATCCCACTCATGTCATTGTGGTCTTGAGAGTCAATCCAAAATGGAGCTAGTTGAAAACAATTTTAAATGCAAGAAATGATCAAGTCAAGGGCAATGGTTTTAAATGTAACAAATGAACTAGAACAAAAACGTAAATGCAGTAGAACCTTAAATGCAAACTAGAATGAATGCAATTCAAGAAGCAATATGCAATAGATGTTTAACTAAATGAAAGATGTAAACTTAATGATAAAAAGAGAGTCTTTGGATGAGATAATCGATTACAAGTCCTTAGGGTTCAATAAAATGTCTAGAAATACTCAACTAGAGCTAAGTCCTAGGAAGGGAGTTCAAGGAGAAAGGTTAGCCCACTCCCGTGGTGAGAACCCCTAAGCTAGCGTCGGTCCAAGGATATAACTCCCGTTAGCTGGACTACGCAAGCCAGCCTTAAACGCCAACTCCCTTAGTCCGATGAGCTCTCCAAACAACCACTCCCGTGTGAAGGACAAGCTCATCTCTTTGCTGGTCGGTCCAATCTCTCTATACACTTTCGGTGGAAGAGAGATCTTGGATCTAGATCTAAGTGATCAAAGAAGGTCTAGCCTTAAGCAAACCCAACAAAGAAGGACCTTTTGGAACGATTAAAACCCTCTAGACACTAGATCGAACCCAATAGCTTCTAATCTACCTCATCCCTCAAGACCCAAGAAGCTCACTCACTATTCATATCAAGAACACCAAATCCTATGGAGGAAAAGGTACCCAATCGTGAATAGCAAGTGAAGAGTAAGAGAGATTAAGCTAAGATGAGATTATTGCAAAAGGAAATAAGATAAACTTGATTAAAATCCAAAGCAAATTGTAAATACAAAGAAATTTCTCCAAGAGGAAGGTTTTAGATCTATTCTTAGAAGAGATTACAAGATGCCCGAAATTTTAGGTCTTAATGTCTTAAATAGTAGGGGGAAATAGAAACCCTCAGTCAACTCATTTAAGTTGACCATTTCTCCTTCCCAATTCGCGCAGCTCCACTCTTAGCACGGGTCAACTCCCTTCCGTCGGTCAATGCTCAGCTTTTCTTCGGCAAACAGGTTCGCAAACATGTTTCACATCCCGTTTGCTCTCCAGACTTCACTCCTTTGACTGGTCTGATCCGTCCTTCTTCCTTTTCAGCTCCAAAACACCTGATACAACTCCCAAATGCATAACTAATGCAATGCAAGTCCTAAATGCCATGTGTTTGTACAATGCAAGAGATCTACACTAAAATGCTAAAGATATGAGCTAATATGGGGGTGAAACTTGATGGAATATGTTCCTAAAAGATGTAAAATGCAGAGATATCAGCTCTATCTGTTGTTGGAGTTGTTGCAACTGAGCAGCCATGTCATGATTGCCTTGGTGGGCCATATCGGCGTAATTAGGCCTGTTCTGTCTGTTTGCTCGTTCTTCTCTCGCGAGTTCTGTGTTGGACAGGATGAAAAGATCTTCGGTGCGGTTGCTCCTTGTAGATCTAGTGGTCATACACCTGAAACACACAAAAGCAGAAAGTGGAAGAACAAGTTAGTAAATCTTAGACTAAGTTTCAAACCAAGATTCAAAGGCAACGAATTGGTCCCCGTCGCAACGGCGCCAAGTTTGATAATCTGAAAATATATTCCTATTCTCTACTGCAAGTGTACAGTGATGAAGAATGTAATATATAAGATTCGAATTCCAGAGGACCAGTGTTACGCTATGAAACTAAGAGATTTGTAACAGAGCTAAGACAAGAGAGATTTGTTTGCGAAATCGGTAACAAATAACGAAAGTAAGCGACGATGTAAAATCAATGAAAACAAGCACTAGATCAAGGCAATTCGCAGGAGATTCAAGGATAGCAACCAAATAACTCTTCAGGGCACAAATTTAATACAGGTCTCGAACTCAAACATAAGAGTAAGTTAATCCACTGTCGTGATCTTAACAACTTTGTCTATCAAACTAGATGCCTAAACTGTCGTTTGAATCTAGCAATTGAAGACAAGCAATATGAACGGGTTCGATATGTTCACAAATCGCCATAGCATCAACTTTCGCAGGCTAAGGACGATTTGCTCACCAATGTTCGTTCTAGCAACCTATAACACTTTTGATGAATAGATTAACCCTAAAATAAGAGATTAAGTGATCAATTCAATTTAAGCATTAGACTCAACAATGGCGAAGACATATATGATGAAGCACTATTTGTATTTAGTTTGGCTAACACATGAATTCCTTTGAAAAACCTAGATCCAGCTAAAGGACTACTCAGACATGGCGAAATAAGTGACAACGATGGATGAGATGAAATTCATTGAATAAGAAACAAGAAACAAGGGTTCAGAAATCTTCTCCAATACTGTCACAAAGGTTCAGAAATCTTCTCCCTCAAAAACAATGAATAATGGCGTATCTCACCTAAGTCTCAAAAACTAAAAGAAAAGCGTCCTAACAATGGCTGAAAAACAGGTCTCAGTAGCTTCGATGTCGAGTTCGGTTTAATCCGGTTTGAAGGTGAATCGATCGACCGGGCGCTCGGGCTAATGGGTCGAGCAGGCGGTCGAGCGGGTTGCTCCAGCGGGTTGGTCGAGCGGGTTGGTCGAGCGGTCGGTCGAGCGGGTTGGTCTAGCGGTCGGTCGAGCGGGTTGGTCGAGCGGTCGGTCGAGCGGTTCGGCTGAGGGGGATGATCAAGCGGTCCAACCGAGCGTGACATCGAGCGGGCCACCGAGCGGGTCATTGAGCGGTAATGGGCCGAGCGGGTCATCGAGCGGTAATGGGCCGAGCGGGTCATCGAGCGGTAATGGGCCGAGCGGGTTGATCGAATGATTTTCTATCGGACTCGATCGGGCTTCGAATGACGGCCTTTTACTCTTTTTTGCCTTCTTTCACCTCTTGCTGCTCCTTGTAACTGAAACTCTTCTTGGAACGCTTTTAGACCTGTAAAGACTCATAAAAGCTAGAAAGACTCGGAAAACTCGTGAAAACAACGGTTAGAAAGCGTCAAAAACCGCAAGACATCATCATGTTATACTATGATACTCCAATAGACGGTGATCTGAGTACGTTTCAGATGCTTGATAAAGTAGCCTCAGCCAAATGCAAGATCCAAGTAATCTCTGATAACATCAGCTTCTCAACTACTGTGCGCTCTTCTTCCTCGTCGACAAGTGGACTCTTCTTCTGTAAAAACACCTTCTCGGTTTAAAGATTAGCAAAGTCTTGGTGGTTGTTGTTAGTTTCAGTCTGGTCTCTGCTCTTTCAGCTTCTCCGTATGTTCTTTCTTGTTATTCATGTTTGATGATTTGATATAAACACTGATCATATCATTAAATTATTTCTGAATTTCTAAACGCTGAATAGTCAATTGACCATATATAATCAAAGGTTGCAAAAATTCTACAAACGGTTATATACTCTGTGCATCCTCAATTTCAGTTTAAATAAACAAATTGGATTCAAACAAAGATTATTGAAAGGCACCAAATACAAAAAAACTCAGCATCCTGCTAGTTGGAGAGTAGTCTTAAAATGATGAGAAACTCTGCTATGTTCTTCCTAAACTTCCTGCACGTAGCTTTCGTAGCGAAACACGTCTTCGAGCTCTTCCTTTTCCATCTTTTTAAAGAAAACTCAAATGTGTTATGTTACCATTACCAAACAAACCATCATCACATGTTTTATGCAGAGATTAATCACTTACCTCTTGTCAATCTTCCAGATGCAAGTAAAGCTTCTTCAGCCATTGTTCTCCACTGTTCTGCGCAAGAGTAATTCACTCCCATACCAACACTGAGTCCTCTCAACAAAACTACAGTACGTAGAACAGAGAACAGTTCCTCTGGAAATGCCTTATCACCAAAGAAAAAACACAGTCAATTGTGTAGAACTCGCAGCTTTTCTGTAGTTTGTGACCATCAAAATGGTGCCTTGACTTAATTACCTCAACAGCTATCTTTTTAATCGAAGAGTCGTCTGAGAAAGGCTGCAACACTGTCTGACCATCTGGCATCTTTGTATCGAAAAGTGTTTGTGCTAAACGTAGAAGCTCTTGCTGCTCGTTCTCACACTTGGCTACTGTATGTAAACCAAGTTCCCTGAACATCCACAAAACCGCAACACAGCTAATGAGTTTAACGCTACATTGATTCATCAAGAACAATGGTTTTACAATCAAGATCACAAAGTTACTTCAGTAGCGGAGTGAGGGTTTTTAATGAGTTACCTAAAGCTCTGTGATACTCGTGAAGCATTGTTATCAGCCATGTCAATGACCAAATTAGCATAACCGAGTCTCAACTTGTCAGGGAGGTCCTTCACTTGACCATAGTCCAACAGTGCAACCTGACGACATGAAACAATATTACAACTCAGACTAAAGAGAGACAGGAAAGATCTGCCAAAAAGATCACACCAAGCAAAATTTGACTTGCCTCTGGACCTTTACAAATCAAGATATTTCCGGGATGTGGATCAGCATGAAAGAAGCCAGTTTTCAGTATCATTTGGCCATATGCACGGGATAAACTGTTAAGGATATTGCTGTGGCAAGAGGAGACAAATATATATATTTCAAAATGCAAGCCCATTTAACAACAAAGAAAAGGAAAATGAAGGACACAATATAATAGATATCAAGATTTTGTGCCAAAAGAACAAAGGCACCATACTCTCTGAGATGATGTAGGAGCTTACTGCTTTGCTGCCTCTGCAATCTTACCATGAGGATCTATCCCTCTTCTAGCCATCTCATCACCAAGGCTCAAGATTGGAATCCCATTAATGTATTCCATCACCAGAACTCTCCTGAACGAATCACGATTGTTCATATGGTAAGTACTTGCTAATCATCCGAAGCAAAAATGACAAGGATCCATTAGGAGAAGGCCTTCAAACACTATCAAGATAACCAATCAGGTATGTGAATCTGCGAAAGTAAGAACGCTTACTTAGTCACCATATCTCGAAGAACCCTTGGAACCACAACAGGAGACTTTTTGTTGTTCTCATAAAGAAACTGCCGAATTCTTTCCATTGCATTGGCCTCCCTTTTGAAGTCAAATTCATAACCAATCTTGTAAAATAAAAAAAAACGCGTACATGTTCTGTGACTCGGAACAAAAGAAGACTTAATAGCTATCTAACAAAGAAACCAGCTTGATAAAATAAATACCTGTGTCTCCATTTCCTTTGTTATAGAATGCAGGTCAAATTTGATATCTGTTCTCTGCATGTATAAGGCGAATAGCTGCAAGTTTCTTATATCTGTCATCATCAATCTTTCGATGCCAGGATGTTGAACCTAAACAACGTGGCATCAAGTTAGAATCCAATGGAAAAAAGCTGGAAACTTTTTAGTTTTCCCATGAGAATGCTCACCTTTACAACAACATTCATCTTGTTACCCTTTACTCTTGCTTTGTGAACCTTTTAAGAGAAACCAAAGAATATGTATCACATACATATAATCTCGTAATCCAGAAATTCAACTCAAACAAAACAAAATATCCAAAAATGAATGTTTTATCCTCATCAATCTTGATAGAAATGTCATTTTTAAGCATGAAAATGTCACTAAATAATAGATCTTAGGCAAAAGAGGAGACAATTCTAACAAAAATCAAAGAATCATGAGTTCTAGAGGCATAAACTACCCTGAATAGTTGATCTTCCTCTTACCTTAATGACATACATGAATACTAATTTCTTAGTGGTTCCACTTTTACAATATCTATGTAGTTTCAGGATTGGTCCACCACCAAGGCCTTATGCTTATCTAATCAAAAGGTTTCAACTTATAACCAAAAAGCTGTTAATACCTGAGCAATAGAAGCAGAGCCAAGAGGCTTTTCGTCAAAAGTTTCAAAGATTTCACCAATGCTTCCACCTAACTCCTTCTCAAGAACACGTTGAACCGCATCGAACGGCGTCGCAGGAGCTTGATCACACAAAGTTACAAGCTTTCTCACCCACGCAGCTGGGGCCATGTCAGGCTTTGCTAAAAGTTGAGCAATCTATTCAAAAAAGTCAACACATTGTGGAAGAACACAGAGACAGCTATTAAATGCAATAAAGCCCAAAACTTTTAGCATTTAAGAACCAAATCAACTAAACCCAAAAACTTCAATGCACCTTAAGGAAGAAGCCTCCAAGATCAGAGCACATGAAGTAGATTTTGTCAGCAGCTTTCTCGTGGTGTCTTTCCCACATTTCTTCTTGTTTCTTTGCATCCTTCACCAAACTCACTCGAAGTTGAAACACCTGAATCCAAAACCCAATTCAAATTTTCCAGGAAACATTGAGAAAAAAAAAACTGTAGATTTTATGAACAAGATGAAAGAAATACCGTCAAAGAGAGACCTTGTAGCCAGTGTAGATATCGGAAGCTCGAACCCAGAATCGAAAAGATCGTTGCCATGGACGGAAGCTATCCGAGATCTTCTCCTGAATCTCTTTGAAATCGAACCCATGCATTTTTTTCTAAGTTTTGAAATTCAAATCGAAATGTGAAAGCTTTTCGAAAGAAACGATGAAGATGAGATTGTGGCTGCGAGAGAACGGTGTAAAAGCGTTTCCTTTGACCAAATCCTTAGTAATAAACGCTGAATCGGAAAAATACAATACAACCTTCGGAGTTTAACAACTTTGTTTTGGAATTTGGAGAGATTTTTAAAAATGGGAAAAATCCAAAAGGAAATCTCAACTTTCCATTTTGGCAAATTGAATCTCCAACTATTTTAAATTCTCAAATGTTGCATTGATCAAGTAATTTTAGATCTGCCGTAAGTCAACGATAATATTACTTTTTTCACACATTATCTAAAATGAACCGCTTAATAAGCAATATAATAAGAAATCCGATATTTAGGGAATATATTGAATTTGAGATTTATAGTGATTTACGGTGATTTCGGGGTGTATTCAATTTGGTATTTTGGGTGAGTTTAGGTGATTTGTGTTAAAATGACAAATCCTCTGTTATTCAAACTTAAATTCTAAAACCTCTTTTAAAATCCAATGTTATTGAACTTGTAATTTTAAAATACATTTTCAAATCCAGTGTTATTGAAAATATTTTTAGAAGTGGATTTTAAGTGATTTCAAGTGCTTTTATAGTTATTTGGTGGGATTTATTTGTTAAAAACAAATCACCTAAAATCTCATAGTTTTTGGTGGGATTCTAGAGTGATTTCATTAAAATCATAACTACTTCTCTAAAATCATCCTAAATCATCTAAAAATGAAATCACCCTAAATCACTATAAATCTCAAGTTCAATACATCCCTCTTCATTTTTGGATGATTTATGATGATTTTAGAGAAATTGTTATGATTTTAATGAAATCACTCTAGAATCCCACCAAAAACTATGAGATTTTAGGTGATTTGTTTTTAACAAATAAATCCCACCAAATAACTATAAAATCATTTGAAATCACTAAAAATCCACTTCTAAAAATATTTCCAATAACACTGGATTTGAAAGTGTATTTTTAAATCACAAGTTCAATAACACTGGATTTTAAAAGAGGTTTTAGAATTTAAGTTTGAATAACAGGGGATTTGTCATTTTAACACAAATCACCTACTCACTCAAAATACCAAATTGGATACACCCCCTTAATCTTTAAGCTCATTTTAGCAAAGAGTTGTGTTAAACACTATCTTCCTCGATTAAAATAGCTTGTATGACTTATGGTTTTCATGTTTAGTTTCACTAGTTTAATTGTTGTGACGACATAATTCCCCCTCAAAAAAATTTCATATAGCATCATATGTACACAAAATTATGCTCTGGCTTTAGATTTTCAAAGTTAAATACCCGTATCCACAAAATCAAAGTATAAAACCTATTTACCCATTAGCGTCAGTTTTATCGATTTAATGTTTATGTTATTAGTTTGTAATCTAAACCAGAAACTAAACTGATTTTGTAAGGTCAAACATGATTAGAATTTTTTTTTTTTGGAATGAATGTAATACTATATTCAAACAAAAATCTTTGTGGCTTTGTTACATCAAGTGCATCAATGATTATTTCATGTCAAATAGAATTATGAAAATTAATTCATCAATAATGTTTTGATGATATAGATATATGAAAAGCTGAAGAAAGAAACATAAAGTAATAGTATTTTACCCCCCAAAAAATGTTATATGAAAAATAAATCTATACTATATAAAAGTTGAGGCTCAATGCCTCTAAGGAAGTCCACATCAGCTTTTTTTTTTTTTTAAACCAATTAAATTATGTCAAATCAGCATCTCTAAAATTAAGAAAATTTCCAAATTTTAAACAACCAATAATATTTTTCTATATCATAATCTAAGATTAAGAAATTTTCTAAATTTTAGATATAGAATATCACTACATATAAGGAAAACATGTATAAGTTTTTGGTAACACCAAAAATCTACTTAGATTTATATTAGAAAAATTTCTTAATTTAACATAATGGTTTTTATAATATAAATAACCACTGAAAATTTTTAACAAAATAAAAGTTAAGGCTAAAAGCCTCTAACTGTGTCCACATCAGCTTTTATTTTTTTTTAAACGAATTAAATTATGTCAAATCAACATCTCTAATATTAAAAAAATTTCCAAATTTTAAACAACCAATAATATTTTTCTATATCATCATCAAAGATTAAGAAATTTTTCAAATTTTAGATATGGAATATCGATAGATATAAGGAAAACATGTATAAGTTTTTAGTAACACCAAAAATCTATTTAGATTTATATTAGGAAAATTTTTTAATTTAAGATAATGGTTTTAAATATATAAATAATCACTGAAAATTTTTTAACAAAATAAAAGTTGAGACTAAATGCCTCTAAGGATGTCCACATCAGCCTTTTTTTAAAAAAAACCAATTAAATTATACCAAATCAGCATCTCTAAAATTAAGAAATTTTCCAAATTTTAAACAACCAATAAAATTTTTCTATATCATCATCTAAGATTAATAAATTTTCCAAATTTTAGATTTGGAATATCGATAGATATAAGAAAAACATGTATAAGTTTTTAGTAACACCAAAAATCTACTTAAAATTTATATTAGGAAAATTTCTTAATTTAAGAAAATTTTTTAATTATATAAATTGAAACAACCAAGCCTTTTTTTTTTTAAAAAAAAATTAATTATCAATGCGGAAATTCTCGAAAGAAATCAATAATATTAAATAATAAATAATCCGTTCAACAAAAGCCATAAACCAATAACCAATAAAAAATAAACTCTAGCAATCTAAACACCAGGTTTGCTACATTATTGAAATAAAACTAACACCCTAAAAATGAATTCCTTGCTAGCCACAACAAGATGGCCAAAATCAAATTCCTAGTCTCATCATCCTCTTCTCTCGGTCTCTTTCCGCGGAAGAACATTGCCGTTACATGCATCACATTGGAATAGAGATGCGTAAGTATTATCATAAATACTTAGTGAGTGGATCATACTGCCTACAGGCCAAGTACGTCAAACACTAGACAATACATCAACAATAACAACAACGAAAACAATAATCAACAACAGAAACCTCCAAGTCAGAAAACAACCCACGTTCCTGACTTCCCAGTCCAGTGTCGACCGACACAAGCCTCAAATGCGTCGCATGCTCCTCTGGACTCCTCGAATACACCAAAATATCATCTATGAAAATGATGACAAACACATCCAGAAACTCCCTGAACACGTCGTTCATCAATCTCATGAATGCTGCCGGCGCATTAGTCAAACCAAAAGGCATGACCACAAACTCGAAATGCCCATACCTCGTCCGGAAAGCTGTCTTCCGAACATCTGCCTCATCTATCGGAATCTGGTGATATCCCGACGCCAAGTCAATCTTGGAGAACCAAGTAGCACCTCTCAACTGATCCAACAACTCATCAATCCTCGAAAGTGGGTACCTGTTCTTCACTGTGACTCGATTAAGTCCCCGGTAATCAATGCACAACCGAAAATTGCCATCCTTCTTCTTCACAAATAACACTGGCGCTCCCCACGGCGAAACACTCGGTCTGATGAACCCTTTGCTCAAAAGGTCCTCTAGCTGCTTCTTCAGCTCCGCCAACTCTGCTGGCGCCATCCTGTAAGGTGTCTTCGATATTGGAGCTGTCCTGGGCTCTAACTCAATCGTGAAAGGATCTGACCGAGATAGTGGCAATCCCTTCAGCGACCGAAACACATCCTCAAGGCAAACCTCGGATCTCTATCCGACACAATACTGGCTTGCACTCCATGCAGCCTCACAATCTCTCGCACAAACTTCCTAGCCAAGACAGCCGCTCCATCTGTCTTCTTGATGGCCAAGAAATGTGCTGACTTGGTCAGGCGATCCACAATGACCCAAATAGCATCGAATGTCCGTGAGATAGGCAATCCCATAACAAAATCCATAGTGATCATATCCCACTTCCACTCTGAAATGGGCAAACTCTGCAAAAGACCACTAGGCACCTGATGATCTGCCTTGACCAAAGAACAAGTGTTGCACCTCGCAACCCAATCTGCCACATCTCTCTTCATCCCAACCCAATGATAATACCGTTTGAGGTCACGGTACATCTTGATCGCACCCGGATGAATCGAAAACTTGCTCGAATGAGCCTCTCTCAAAACCTCCTGCCGCAACTCCACATCCTTGGGCACACAAACTCGCCCACGAACCAAGATGGTCCCATTCGATGAGACCTGATACTCAGAACCAGCCGCCTGCGAAGCATCAACCAAACTCTGATCACTCTGCTGAGCCACTCTGATCCTACTGAGTAAATCCGCCTGATCAGCTGCCTCCAAACCCAAAGGCTCCTCTGAAATAACACAAAGGCGCAATGTACTAATCTCGCTGACCAAAGCCTCAACATCCTGCTCTCTAGCTGGATCAACCCTCCGTCGACTCAAAGCATCTGCCACCAAGTTGGCCTTGCCCGGATGATAGACAATATCCAGGTCATAGTCTGCCAGAAACTCCACCCAACGCGTCTGCCTCGCATTCAGCAAAGGCTGAGTAAAGATATGCTGTAGACTCTTGTGATCTGTGAAGATCACAACTCTACCACCATAAAGATAAGACCTCCAAATCTGATGAGGACATAGATCCAGATCAGACCGATGTTGAGGAACCGGTCACGATACCAGTCTTGAGGAGATCCCCAAGAACCCGAGCTGGCGTCAAGAGCATAAGGGAAGAGTTCAACCAATCCATAGAAGGCTTGATCACCCTCATGGAGCACGAAGAACTCAAGGAGACAATACTCACAACAGAGATCTCACAAGAGACTCCACGGTTGAGCAACGAGCTCAAGGAGGCTGGTCAAGAAGATACAAAGGTTGAGCAACGAGGAGCTCAAGAGCAACTCAAGATATCGTCAACACCTTTCTTGCCGGTCTTACAAGGAATTAAGGAGACGACATTATTCATCATTTCTAAAGCTCCTCCGTGAGCCTAAGGTATGCGTTTCAATATGGTTATGAATAATGAGCTTCTTATTTGTTTTGCAGGATTTTCCCTTAAGTTTTAGTTATTTACTTTTCGTATTTACCTTGCTTGTACGCAAGAGAGAACTTTCCTTATTTAAAATTTATTGTATTTCCTTTTTGGCCAAGAAGCCACCCAGCTGCCGAACCATTTATAAGGTTCCTTCTCAGCTATGTGTTTTTCACGAAATTAATAAAGAAAACCCCTTTTGCTTGAAGCAAAGAACCCTAGCCGCCGGCTAAACCCTCTTCTTCTTTGAGTGCGATTCTCTCAGAGGCTGAGTCTTGACTTATCACAAGGCTATCATACCTTGTGTGGCGTCCTTCGATCCACTGGTTACTCATCACCACGTCCACCCATTGATCTGTTAAAGAGAGCCGTACGGCCAGTTAACCGATCCCATCTCGCTCATCAAATCATCTCATTCCCCATTGCGTCTGATTCCTCTAGAGAGAGCCGTACGGCCAGCTAGAGATTCACCATCCCGTTCCCTTGCAGAGCAAGTACCCCTTGTGCCTGCATCAAAATCTTGAGTGCAAAAACCACTGCTCCCAACTCAATATCATGTGTAGGACGGTTGCGCTCACTGCCCTGCAACTGCCTCGAAGCATAGGCAATCACTCTGCCCTCCTGCATCAAAACACAACCAAGACCAACTCCTGAAGCATCTGTGTACACTACATATGGCTTACCCGGATCGGGTAATGCCAACACTGGTGTACTAGTCAGCATCTCCTTGAGCTTCTCAAAGCTCTCCTCGCACTCCTGCGACCACACAAACGGCACATCCTTGCCGGTCAACCTCGTCATCGGCTGAGACATACTCGCAAACCCCTTGACGAACCTCCTGTAGTAGCCTGCTAAACCCAAAAAACTCCTGATCTTGGTAGCACTACTCGGTTTAGGCCAATCTCTGATGGCCTCAATCTTAGCCGGATCCACAGAAACTCCCTCTGTAGAAACAATATGGCCAAGAAAACCCATCTCTCTCTGTCAAAAGCTGCACTTGCTCAACTTAGCGAACAGCTTCTGCTCCCGAAGCTTCTCCAAAACAAGCCTCAAATGTGTCGCATGCTCCTCTGGATTACTCGAATACACCAAAATATCATCTATGAAAATGATGACAAACACATCCAGAAACTCCCTGAACACGTCGTTCATCAATCTCATGAACGCTGCCGGCGCATTAGTCAAACCAAAAGGCATGACCACAAACTCGAAATGCCCATACCTCGTCCGGAAAGCTGTCTTCCGAACATCTGCCTCATCTATCGGAATCTGGTGATATCCCGACGCCAAGTCAATCTTGGAGAACCAAGTAGCACCTCTCAACTGATCCAACAACTCATCAATCCTCGGAAGTGGGTACCTGTTCTTCACTGTGACTCGATTAAGTCCCCGGTAATCAATGCACAACCGAAAATTGCCATCCTTCTTCTTCACAAATAACACTGGCGCTCCCCACGGCGAAACACTCGGTCTGATGAACCCTTTGCTCAAAAGGTCCTCTAGCTGCTTCTTCAGCTCTGCCAACTCTGCTGGCGCCATCCTGTAAGGTGTCTTCGATATTGGAGCTGTCCTGGGCTCTAACTCAATCGTGAAAGGATATGACCGAGATAGTGAATATCCTGCAAAGCCACCTCACCACTGGACTCTGTCATAGTAATCGTCGCCAAATAGGCCTCGCAGCCCCGCTCTAACAACTGCTCTGCCTGAATAGCTGAGATCACTATACTCCCTGAAGTCGGTCTCACTCCCTGATAAATCAACTTCCCTGCATGTAACACCCCCGGTTCGGTCTATACATAGATTAAACCGAGAATGCTACGTCGGGTTGGCTAAGCAGGTTCAGGTCAAGTCGCGGAGGGGTTCCACAACACATGGCCCGATCCCACCCAGTTCCCGTACCTCAGTTTCTGTATTACTAAGGCTTTGCAACCCGTAAAACGGAAACTGAGTTGTGTTTGTTTGGACTAAAACAAATATCATCCAAACAAGCCATCTTTAACAAAAACATACTTTATTTCATCAAAGATGGAATTCACAAAAACATATATGTTCGATCGGCCGAGGCCTAGTGCCAAAAGAAGTAATTATACATACTTTATCACAAACCGGAGTTTTACAAAAGCCAAGGAAAACTACTCCAGTTCCTAACGTTCCACGCTACCTTGCCCGAATTGGACTACGGCTTACCTGCAAAAAAAATAGTTGTCATGAGTAATCTAAGATTACTCAGTGAGTCCAGGACCCTCTATACATCACAGTATAAGTCCCCACCCCGACTATCCCCACAATCAAAGCACACATATATCTCAAGTCAATCAATCACACAATCAATCAACAAGAAAACGCGGAAGCTTTCACACACACCACACAACATCACACAACATCACACAACATCACACAACATCACACCGTGATCACACAACATAATAGTGTTCACCAAACTATTATGCATAGACACTACCACCAAAACTACGCGGTATGTGATAGTAGGATTTTACTACGAATTAACCTATAACGCTATCATGTCGATGTAGCACTTAAAGGTGTCAAATCCGAATTGGGTGTGATGCTATGCAATCAGAATATGATCAAGAAAAGCTAAGTCAAGCCAAATGTTTAAAAGGTGTGAATTCTAAACTATCAACCTAAAGACAGAAATGGAAATGCAAATAACATAATGAAATTGGACTTCGCGGCGTCCAGACGCGACGCTATCAAGTTCACAAAGGTAAAATGCAATGATATTCAAACTATGAACCAGAAGCTAGAATGAACAAATGCAACAAGATAAAAAGATAAAAGCTTTGAGATTAAAAACCAAGATCGAAATCAAATTAAACAAAGATCCTAAGAATGGGTGTTATGGATCAATGAAATTCCATGGTCAACGCTACGGTGTTCAACAAAACTCAGACAGAGCTGTTCCCTTGGCTGCGAACTCGATAGCAAGCTAATCCACTCTCGTGGTAGAAGCTATCGAGTTGGTGTGTGTTCCTGACCCACTCTCATGGCGAAATCCACACCAACAAGCATTAGGAATCAGTTCGCAAATGCTAAAGTGCTATCAAAAACTCTAGTATCCTAGGTATGATATGCAAAATTCTTGTAAAAGCTGGTTCAGGCATTTCATCAAACACCTTCTGGGTGCTGAAATGCCTAGCTTCGGATTCCAAATGATCAAGAAGGAATCAGCATTAAGAACACTAGTCAAGAAGGGAAACTATGAAATCAAGGCTTAAACACCCTAGGTGACCATGGTTCTTTTACACTTATCTATCCCATCCTTAGGAATCTAAGAACACTACTCAGAAACCGACTTCATCAAGTCGAACTCGGAAAAACATGAAACATGCATCAGAAGATAGAGAATGTGAAGATGATCAAGTTTAAAGAAGGAAGCAAGTGAAAATTGTTTAAGGCAAAGAAGAAATCTGGATTACAAATCTAGAACACCACAGAGGCGATTTTAGGTTTCTAAGCTTAAGAAAAATAAGATAAAAATTAAGATAGCCTTCTAATCTCACATTATAGAGTACTTATACTTAGGTTACAGAAAGAGGTAGAATAGGTCGCGCGTGTGGACTCGACGTGCAACTCGACCTGACATGCCTGGACTACGTCGAGTTGGTGTAAAGTCGGATCCTTGATCTTGGACTCGACGTACCAACTCGACGTGCATATGTGGACGCCGTCGAGTTGGCATATGGACACACCTTTGCTTGGACTCGATGGGCCAACTCGACCTGACAACTTTGCACCATGTCGAGTGGGATTGTGGACTCTGTAGAGTCGGCTTCCTTGTCTTCCAAGCAATCGTTTCCAGACTCCACTTCATCACTGCGGATCATCTCCCAACTCCATGACATCCTCTAATGCTCCAATTGTACCTGAAAATAACAGCAAATGCAAAGAAACATGCAATGCGAATGCGAACGCTGTGAAGTGCGGAAAGTGGATGCAAATGGATGGTAAAGGTGATGAAGTGGTGTGATATGAATGTGAAAGTGATGAATAAAGTATGTTAAAACAGATGAAATATATGCACATCAACACCCCCAAACTTATCTTTTGCTTGCCCTCAAGCAAACAAATAGAATTGGAAAAGAGATGAGGTTTGAAATCGAGTTGAAACAGCCAAAAGCAACCAGCAAAAACGATTTGATACATGTCTTGGTTCATGGTTCTAAAATGCAGCAGGGTGAGAGTTACTTCTTCGAAAATCAGTTTCATGTTTAACATGATCAATCCAACTTCACAGTCTCTTAAACAATGCATTCATATCAGCAAAATCCCTTTGACATTCATTAAAGTGAACAATGAATCATAAACATGCAAATCAGCAACTCATTTGGTTCAAGGTAAAGGTCAAGAGAAAAAGATGGTTTCTCAAAGTCATGAAACGGTTTAAAGAACAGGGGATCTCTCAGTAAAATGACAATGCTTTGGCAGAATGCTAAGAGTAATAACCAAGGATGATGCAAGAGCAGGACCTCCAACTACCTAGCACCGACTCGACGGCGTCAATACCCGAACCCCAAGAGAAACCAAGAACAACTCCTAACTACCTTTTAGGCTTTGCGCCTTTAGACACAGAGGAGCAATTGCTCTTTTCTTTTTCTTTAGTAAACTAGTCAAGGGAGAGGTGATCTTATGGTAACATCTAGCGGTTTGGGAATTCTATCACTTATGGAACATTTTTCTTTCTTTTAACTAATTGAGGCATTTGCCTTCTTTTCTTTTACACTTAGAACCCTTTTTCTTTTCTTAATCAGTTCCCAAACCTTACTAGACCCTTTTGAAACACAAACCAACTCCCTTGCTTTCAAACAAAAATTTTCTTTCTTTTCCCACGCTTTGAATGCGAACCCGCAGCGTTCACCCCCAAACTTAGCCTGAAAATAAACACAACATCGAACTAGATACCTAGACATCCTACTCTTGCCGGTTTAAACTCAACACGTTCTGCTAAGCATGATCGAAACAAGGCCTCACAAGTACACACAAGAATAATGCGGGTTTGAAAGAGAAAGCTATAGCGTTCAGGGTGTGGGGAAAAGCTATCTGGACAATCAAAGAAGATAATCAAATGGGAAAAGATTGCCCAGATATGTATGCTATCCATGAGCTGCTTTCAATGCATGCAATGATATTTAAAAGTCAAGATTAAGGTTCAGATAGACAGGGATAAGCTTCAATTCGCAGCAGTGATCAAGTGAGATGTGCATGTCATGACGTGATCAAGTTAAACACGGTTTTGTTTTAAATACTTCAATCTCACCCTAATGCATCAGAGAATCAAGAACCAAGGCACATATCACATCGCATGAGATGGTTATTTTACAAGGCCATATCAACAATGCAGCATGAATGTAAAGCTATGCGATGCAATTGAGATTTAATCTAACAAATGTGAATGCAACTACATGAATATTTTTGGATTTTTCGAAATTTTTCAAATTTTTATGTTTTTTTCTATGCCTTATATGATGCAAAAATTTGAGATAAGAAGAACATAAAACATGAGTTAAATACATCTCAACCCCTCCCCCAAACTTGAATTACACAGTCCCTTGTGTAACAAAAGAAAGGAGAAGAGTTCAAGAATCAAAAACCAATAAAACAGAGATGAAATGGTATATACAATGGTTTAGAGTTGATACCTCAATGCTGAGAGAAAAAGGAGTCAACAGACGCCTCCATACTCGCGCGTGTGTAAGTGGGAAGTGAGGGTTGGGTGAGATCGGTTATCAACTCGTCGTTAGGGTCGTGTTCGGTCCCCAACTCGACGTGTGGGTCGACTCTGTAGCTTGAGGTCGTGCCAACGTCGAGTTGAAAAGACACAGCTCTCCTTTTCCTGCTTCGGTCTCTAGGCTCAAAGGAAGATGGCCGTGGAATAGCAAACTCGACCAAGTGATAGAGTGTAGCCATCGAGTTAGAAAAAGAACGAGAACAAGATAATCAATTTGAAACAGACATCGCAAATCAATGAGCCTAATAATCAGACGCTATCAAGTTCAGCTCCTATTCCGTTCAATTCAGCTAAAATAATCAAGATTAGAGAGGAGGCGAGAACATTTAAGCGGGACAAGCTAAGACTGACTTGACCAACTCGACGGTGTCCACTTAAAATCTATTCAACCAACTCGACAACTTCAATTTAAATGAATACAACCAACTCGACAGTGTCAATGAACCAACTCGACGACCTCTATGTAAAACAGTTCAACCAACTCGACAGCACATATATCTCAACTCGACAGTGTCAATCTTGAATCGATCGAGTGGGTCGAAATTGAAGAGGGCACTCGACGATTTTAAGTTGGAATCGATCGAATGGAGTTTGAGGCTGAATTCTATCGAGTGTGAAGTCAAATTCGATCGAGTGGGAGAAGAATATCGAAGAGAGGAGAGATTTTCAGAGAAACGAGAGTGATAAGCGAGAGTGATGAAGTCGTGAAATGCAAAGGAATAAAGGATAGAGGATGAGTGGTGGAGAAGAACTGCGGTTTTACTAAAGGAAAGGGAAAGGTTAAAAACGCATAGGTAAAAGAGGAGACAAAAGTTGCTGTAATTTCTGAACAAAGAGCAGTGAAAAGGATAAAGGAGAAAGCTTAATTAAACACCACATGCTCCAGGGAGAGTGAAATTCACACACTAACCTTGAAAAATCAAAAGTTTAAATTTCATCCTAAACCTGGTCAACTTGACGGCGTTCGTCGAGTTAGCACGTCAAGTGTGTCCTGAATCCTTTCTTTCTTTGTTTCCCGAATCACAACATGCTCATACTCTTTAGTTTCCTGCCACTAAAAACACTAGAAAGCAAAAACATAACATAATTTAAAGAATATGTACAGAGATAGTCATGGGAATTCCTCCCAAGTGAGCTTGTTTTAGGTCTCTAAGCTTGACCGCTTTACCTCTGGCTAGTTAGGGCGGGTTGAAATCTGGCCTGCCTTCAAGAGTGATGGTCAGAACCTGAGAGAGAAGCTCTTGTAGCTTGATTGGATCTTTCTGGAGTTCAGGACTGATGATGGCTCTAGCGCTTGAGAAATGTTTAGATTTTCCCTTGCACCTGACTTTGTACTCAATCTTCCCATCTTTGGGTTCCAGAGGCAATAGAGTCACTGTGAGCTGAGATGGGTTAGAGGAAGGAGGCTGAGGTTCATTGCTCTTCTTTTTCTTTGTGGGAGTAGCTTTTGAAACCATACAAACCCTCTCCTTTTTAGCACTTCCCAGCTGCTCACTGAACAATGCCTGAAGGCTCTCACCATCAAAAATGCCTGTCTCACGCTCATCAAGCTTCGTAGACACACTATGCAGCACCTTCACAACTTCGTCAAGTCCAGATTCGATCACTTTGGATCCCAACTCTGCAGTTGTTATAGTTCCACAATACTCAGTAGTATAACCCTTAAGTGGGTAGCAGACCTTGTTGTTGACATTGTGAAGGATCACCATCCTGTTTGGGAAATCGATTGAAGCTCCAGCTGTGGTAAGGAATGGAGTTCCAAGGATTAATGGGACTTCCCTCTTATCAACCATATTCAGAACAGTGAGGTCTGTTGGTATGGTGCATTTTCCAACCTTCAGCGGATAGTCTATGATAAGACCAAGTGGAGGTTTAGAAGAAGCATCCCCAAACATGATAGAGGATCTAGGCTGCTGCATCATACTCTGTGCATCCAGCTTCTTAACCATATCCAGCGAAATCAAATTAACACTTGCCCCAGAATCCACAAGTGCATCATCTAGCTGCAACTCACCAAGTGAGCAGGGCAGAGTAAACTTTCCTAGATCTTTGAGCTTAGGAAGTGAGGTTGGTGTGACTTGGGGTTCACTAGAGAGTTCCAGAAGTTTAGTGACTTTCTCCTTGTTTGTAAGAACATCCATAATCAGCTTCATTTGGAGATGAGCTTCTTTCATGGTTCCCATATTTGGTAAATCAACACCAATCTCACTCATATTAGCTCTAAACTTGGAGATGACTTTCTTTTGAGCCTTGGTGAGGATTCTTCCTGGAAATGGGAGCGGGGGTTTATAAGGAGGTGGAACAACTTGTTCAGGACCTGAGGTCGACTTGACTCTATCAACATGTCGAGCTTGCAAGCGGCTTCTACCAGTTTCGCCTTGTTGTGCTCTGACTCGATCAAGTGATAGAGTTTGCTGATCAAGTTTACCCTGTAACCCATATTTCAGCTTACTTTGACTTCCACTCTGAACCTCATCTGCATTGCAGTCCTCCCCTTCTTTAAGCGTAATGTCCTCATTACAGTTTGTACCATGGAGAAGGCTGGCGATCTCTTGGATGGCGCTTTCATTCTCAGCTGCCTGGTCTATATCATCGTTTGAGTAGATGACATGGCAATGGTCCTTGGGATTCTGGATAGCTTTTCCGGGAAGCTGTCCTGGCTTGACAGAGGACGAAGAAGCGACATTGCTCTCTATGTATTGGACTCTGGAATTCAGTGTCTCAATTTTGTTGTTCATTTCCGCCAACTTCTTACTCAACTCCATAGCACCATTCGCTTGACCTTGAAGAAGCTGTTGTAACATCGCCTTCATGTCGGGTTCCTGAAGCTGCGGCGCTTGTACCTGCTGAGGAGTAAACCCTGGTGGTGCTCCCTGCTGCTGTCTATGTTGATACCCGCTCTGTTGGCTCACAAACTGCCCTCGCGGAACAAACACTTGCTGCGGCTGTGGTGGACTCTGCTGCTGCGTAGGCTGACTCTGCGGTGTCTGTTGAGGATAGACCTGGTCCTGAGGATTGGCGACATTCGTGCTTCTGTAGGACAGATTCGGGTTGGCTTTGTACGTGTAATAGCCTTTGTTGTAGCCACCCTGGTTGTTTTGAATGTAACTGATCTCCTCAGTTTGCTGGTCAACCTCCCCTTCTTGGACAGAAACAAATTCGTCTTCAGAGATGAAATGAACGTGCTTCATTGTGGACTGAGCCTGAAGTAGCTTATCCAACTTTTCATTCAAGCCCTTCACCTCCTTTTTCATCTTATCATCAGACTCGACAGAGCTGCGGTTCGTGCGGTCGTATTCTCTTCGTTGTTGTTGCCATCTGAGCGAGCTATGTTCTCCACAAGCTGCCAGCCGTTCTCAACGTCTTGGTTTAGGAAGTCTCCGTTGCTCGCGGTATCGAGCATCTGTCTGTACCTCGGGAGAACACCTCTATACATAGTGCTGAGCAGGGATTCATTACTGAAACCGTGGTGTGGGCACTGACTCGTATAGCACTTGAAACGTTCCCAAGCCTCAGAAAACGTTTCACCGTTCTTCTGGTGGAAGCTCGAGATGTCGCTACGGAGCTTAGCTGTCCTTCCCGTGGAGAAAAACTTCGCAAGGAACGCCTTCTTGCAGTCGTTCCAGGTTGTGATAGAGTTGTGGGGCAAGTTCTTCTCCCACTGATGTGCTTTCTCCCCAAGTGATAGAGGGAAGAGGCGCAACTTGATGGCGTCCTCAGAAACACCATTAACCCGAGACAAGTTACAAAGCCGGTCGAACTCATCGAGGTGGTCTATAGGATCTTCACAGGGCAAACCATGGAACATCTTATTTTGCACCAAGTTTATCATTCCGAGCTTGATCTCGAAATTGTTGTTCTGTACCGGTGGAGGAACAATCCCCTGTCTCTGCGTATGTGCATTTGGAGCATCACCCGCTCCAATGGGTCTGACCGCTCTAGCGTCAGCCCCGCCATTACCCTGATGGTCTTCCATGGCTTCTCTACACTGCGCAGTTTCTGTATGTTCTGCCTGATTCTCTGTTCTGACCCGTTCACGTAGGACCCTGTCAATACTGTTCCGGCGGTTGATGTTGTCAATCAAAGGAAACAAGCTGTCACTGCCCTGAGATCGAGTTCGCATACAACGACAGACTATCAACTCGATGGTGTCCAGAGACTGTCACGTCGAGTTCGTACTGTAAGGTACCTGAGAAAACAGAGACAAAGGCAGAGAGAATAGGCAATTTCTGTATATATCGAGAAACCACCAACTCGATGGTGTACAGAGTCTGTCACGTCGAGTTAGCAATGTAAGGTACCTGAGAAAACAAAAGCAGAGAGAATAGGCAAGTTTAATATATGGGAAACTGTAAACGAACTTGATCTTAAGTTACTCGAAATCCTAAATGTAGCAAACTAACACCCAATCGGCAACGGCGCCAAATTGATAGTAGGATTTTACTACGAATTAACCTATAACGCTATCATGTCGATGTAGCACTTAAAGGTGTCAAATCCGAATTGGGTGTGATGCTATGCAATCAGAATATGATCAAGAAAAGCTAAGTCAAGCCAAATGTTTAAAAGGTGTGAATTCTAAACTATCAACCTAAAGACAGAAATGGAAATGCAAATAACATAATGAAATTGGACTTCGCGGCGTCCAGACGCGACGCTATCAAGTTCACAAAGGTAAAATGCAATGATATTCAAACTATGAACCAGAAGCTAGAATGAACAAATGCAACAAGATAAAAAGATAAAAGCTTTGAGATTAAAAACCAAGATCGAAATCAAATTAAACAAAGATCCTAAGAATGGGTGTTATGGATCAATGAAATTCCATGGTCAACGCTACGGTGTTCAACAAAACTCAGACAGAGCTGTTCCCTTGGCTGCGAACTCGATAGCAAGCTAATCCACTCTCGTGGTAGAAGCTATCGAGTTGGTGTGTGTTCCTGACCCACTCTCATGGCGAAATCCACACCAACAAGCATTAGGAATCAGTTCGCAAATGCTAAAGTGCTATCAAAAACTCTAGTATCCTAGGTATGATATGCAAAATTCTTGTAAAAGCTGGTTCAGGCATTTCATCAAACACCTTCTGGGTGCTGAAATGCCTAGCTTCGGATTCCAAATGATCAAGAAGGAATCAGCATTAAGAACACTAGTCAAGAAGGGAAACTATGAAATCAAGGCTTAAACACCCTAGGTGACCATGGTTCTTTTACACTTATCTATCCCATCCTTAGGAATCTAAGAACACTACTCAGAAACCGACTTCATCAAGTCGAACTCGGAAAAACATGAAACATGCATCAGAAGATAGAGAATGTGAAGATGATCAAGTTTAAAGAAGGAAGCAAGTGAAAATTGTTTAAGGCAAAGAAGAAATCTGGATTACAAATCTAGAACACCACAGAGGCGATTTTAGGTTTCTAAGCTTAAGAAAAATAAGATAAAAATTAAGATAGCCTTCTAATCTCACATTATAGAGTACTTATACTTAGGTTACAGAAAGAGGTAGAATAGGTCGCGCGTGTGGACTCGACGTGCAACTCGACCTGACATGCCTGGACTACGTCGAGTTGGTGTAAAGTCGGATCCTTGATCTTGGACTCGACGTACCAACTCGACGTGCATATGTGGACGCCGTCGAGTTGGCATATGGACACACCTTTGCTTGGACTCGATGGGCCAACTCGACCTGACAACTTTGCACCATGTCGAGTGGGATTGTGGACTCTGTAGAGTCGGCTTCCTTGTCTTCCAAGCAATCGTTTCCAGACTCCACTTCATCACTGCGGATCATCTCCCAACTCCATGACATCCTCTAATGCTCCAATTGTACCTGAAAATAACAGCAAATGCAAAGAAACATGCAATGCGAATGCGAACGCTGTGAAGTGCGGAAAGTGGATGCAAATGGATGGTAAAGGTGATGAAGTGGTGTGATATGAATGTGAAAGTGATGAATAAAGTATGTTAAAACAGATGAAATATATGCACATCAGTATGTCTATCATGCTGGACCTCCTCAACCGTGATATCAGCGACCAAGGAATCACACAGAAACCCAGACTAGATCATCACTGTGATATCAGCGACCAAGGAATCACACAGAAACCCTGACTAGATCATCACACCCGAGTTCCATCTCCCAGACAGTCACATCCCGTTGGGTTGCCGTTTCCATGGTTCACAACCCACACGAGTTCTGTCTCCCAGATGGTCACATCCCGGCTGCACCGTCGTGCAGAACTCAGCCATGGGCGCTACCCAAGTATTATCTCTGAGTCATCCTGCCGATCCATCCAAGAGGGTTTCTCAGTGAATGAACCGTCAGGGGTGAGGAGAATCACGAGCACCGCTAAGATCATTGGTTTCACGACACAATGATCTATTTACGCAACTAGAGACATAGATTTCACCACACTATGTCCTAGCAAACAACAGATCCATGGCTTTGGGCCATGATCTCACACACAACAGGTCCATAGCTTTCACCACGCTATGACCTCACACACACAAAAACACAATGGATCCATAGCTTTCACCACGCTATGATCTAATACACACAAACACAATAGATCCATGGTTCTCACCATGATCTCACACAATAGATCCATAGCTTTCACCACGCTATGATCTAACACACGCAAACACAATAGATCCATGGTTCTCACCATGATCTCACACAATAGATCCATAGCTTTCACCACGCTATGATCTAACACAACATGCAACCAATCAAGAAAACAAACAAGTGTCTTCTTGCCCTTGGCCCTGCATGAAAACACGTTAGCTTACTCTTAAGCTACCGGAACTCACTTTTGTCGAAGATCAAGCCGAACTGCTTCACAGAACCGAGATCTCCTCACTGCACCCGAACTAGATCCAACACATAGTTTAGATCGGGTTCTAGGTAAGGTTTAGATAAAAAGGGGTTAAGGGTTCCAAAGCTTACCGACCAAACCTCGCTATCGGAAGCTAACACAAGAGCTTTCACCACGCTCTTACCCTTACCGCTTGCCCAAACCTACTCTCACTAACTCACACGATCAAACCGCTCACCTAAACCACTCCTTTTTTCACTTTTCTCTTTTCTCTAAGAACAACAAGTGATCAAATGGTTTTCTCATGGTGAGGGAGGGGTATTTATAGGCCATTAGGGGAGACAAGTGGTTACCGGAGGTCCAATGTCCGATCGACACCTCCGTGGACATATGGCGATGTTTCCTTCACATGCGGAGAAACATGCCTAAATCGGCGACACCTCGCCCTTGTCTAAGCACGAGCTGTCTCCTTGGTCGCCACCTAACACAGCTAGCTCCTCATGCACAAACTCACGTTGACACCTCAAGCAAATAGGCTTGAAGAGTCACTCTCCCATGCACATGAAACTTCCTTTATGTGACATGTGCCTCATTTAAGTTCCAACCAATCACAAGTCGGCATGTGTATTTCAGCACATGCTTGATCGAGTCTTATACTCACTCGATCCATCCCGCGGTCCGTCTGTCCCGCGCTTCAATCGTGCCGCGACCGCATCCCGCACTCCCGTTCGACAACTCGACCGAGTGCTTCCCGCGATCGTCCCGCGGCCATTCTCGTTTTCCCGCGGCCAACCGTAAATGTTGTCCGTCCCATGACCGTTTCTCGCCTTGGTCACGTCCTGTACGCACGCTTAATAGTCGACCCGCATATCACGCTCGATAGTACGGCAATCGTTCTCGGTTACACGACGATCGGACCCGGCAGTCCGCTATCGTCCGTGATCACTCTTTTCGGCATAACTCGAGTTGTACTCGGTCAAATCCACTTCTGTTTCGACCGTTCCTCCTCTTTTTCATCTCTCCTCTCCTCCCAGAAGGAATATCCACATTCCTTCTTACTCCACTTCACGGTTATTACATTCTCCCCCCCTTATTAGAATTCGTCCCGAATTCTTCTAAGTATGCGAGGGCTCTCCTTCCTCCACATAAATATCTTCCTTGAAGAACTCCAGATAGTTCGAACGAAACCGTTCCTCGTCTTCCCACGTAATAACCATTCGGTTCTGCTTTCCCCAGAACACTTGTATTTGTGGGATAGTCCGGTTCTTCAACCTCCGCTCTCGTCGAAGACCAATCTTGAGAGGTCCCTCTGGATAGGTTAGATCTTGTCTAAGTTCTTCCAGCCTCTCTGGTTCGACCGCATTTGGGTCCGGTACATGTTTCCTTAGCATGGAAACATGAAACACTGGATGCAAATTCATCTCCGGGGGTAGGTCTAGCCGATAGGCCATCAACCCCACTCGCCCCATGACTCGGTATGGCCCTATGTAGCATACCGCTAGCTTGCCCACCTTACCGAATCGATCTTTTCCTTTTTGAGCCGATACCTTGAGATATACCATATCTCCGACTTCAAAATTCACATCCCGTCTTGCTTGATCAGCATACTTCTTTTGCCGATCTTGCGCCTTCTTCATGTTGGCCCGGATAGTGAGCAGTTTGTCCATAGTCTCATCGACCATTTGCGGACCAAACACTCTTCGTTCACCAACTTCCGTCCAACACAAAGGCGTACGGCATGGCCTCCCGTATAACGCCTCATACGGAGACATACCGATACTCGTGTGGTAGCTATTGTTGTAGGAAAATTCTATCAATGGTAGATAGTCTTCCCAAACTCCACCCCAATCCAATATGCATAATCTTAGCATATCCTCCAAGGTCCGGATGGTACGCTCCGTCTGTCCATCCGTCTCAGGGTGAAAGGCCGTACTAAGATTTAGTACCGTTCCTAATGCCCCTTGCAGCGCTTGCCAAAATTTTGCCGTAAACCTTGGATCTCGGTCAGATACTATATCTGCCGGTACTCCGTGTAGTCTCACGATTTGATTAATGTAGAGCTCCGCCAACGTCTCTACCTTGTCAGAATCTCGGATTGCGAGTAAGTGAGCCACCTTTGTCAACCGGTCCACAATGACCCATATGGAATTGTTCATCCGGCCCCTTGCAATTGGTAGCCCGGTGATCAAATCCATCGCTATGGAATCCCATTTCCACTCCGGTATAGGCAGACTTTGAAGTAGCCCTCCTGGCACCCGATGTTCTGCCTTAATTTGTTGACACGCTTGACATTATGCTATCCATTTGGCTACCGCTTTCTTCAAGCCTGGCCAATGATACTACCTTCGCACGTCTTTGTACATTTTTGTGCTCCCAGGATGAATACTAAGTACGGACTGGTGTGCGATCCTTAGTATCTCATCTCGTAACCCATCTCCTTCAGGTACGGAGATTCTTCCATGAACCATTAAGGTTCCATCCTCCGCCAACTGATACTCACTCAAATTCTCCTCCTCGTCCGATTCCTCAATCTTTTCCACAATCTTGCGGATCTTGTCATCCCGCAATTGTGCCTCTCGAATCCTTTGGATTAAACCCGCCTGGTTTACAGCTTGAAATCCCAAAGGTTCACTTGATTCTCCTTCCAAGGCTGAAAGCCTTATCGTTTGGAACTCCTCATTAAGAGCTTCCAATTCTTTCTCCTTGCTGACTTCCAATCTTCGTCGACTTAAAGCATCCGCTACCACATTGGCTTTACCCGGATGGTATTGGATTTTTAAATCATAGTCCGCGATGAACTCCATCCATCGCCGCTGCCGCAAATTCAAATCTCCTTGAGTGAATAAGTATTTCAGACTTTGGTGATCCGTAAATACTTGAACACTCTCGCCATAAAGATATGATCTCCATATCCTTAAGGCGAACACAACCGCTGCCATTTCCAAATCATGAGTCGGATAATTCTCTTCGTGTTTTCTAAGTTGCCTGGAAGCATAGGCCAACACCTTCCCTTCTTGCATTAAAACACATCCTAATCCGACTCTCGACGCATCCGCGTATACATCATACGGCTTGCCCGGCTCCGGTAACGTTAGTATCGGTGCCGTAGTCAAAGCCTCCTTAAGCTTTGTGAAAGCTTTCTCCACATCGTCACTCCACACAAAAGGGACTCCCTTCCCTGTTAACTTTGTCATCGGTTTTGCTATGGATGAAAATCCACTTACAAATTTCCGATAATAACCGGCCAATCCAAGAAAGCTCCTCACCTCTGTCACATTCGTTGGTTGAGGCCAATCTCGGATTACCTCTATCTTCTCCGGATCTGCTGACACACCTTATTCAGAGATCTTGTGTCCTAGGAAACCTATCTCCCGTTTCCAAAAGCGACACTTACTAAACTTCGCGTATAATTTCTGATCTCTCAACCTCTCCAACACCTTCCTTAAGTGCTCCTGATGCTCTTCCTTGGTCCGAGAGTAGATCAGAATATCATCAATGAAGATGATCACGAAACTATCCAAGTAATCGTGAAACACTTCATTCATTAACCGCATAAACGCCGCCGGTGCGTTGGTTAATCCAAACGGCATTACCACAAACTCGTACTGACCGTACCGAGTATTGAATGCCGTTTTCATCACATCCCTACTCTCAATGGGGATTTGATGATACCCCGAAGCCAAGTCGATTTTCGAAAACCAACTTGCTCCCCGCAATTGATCCAACAATTCATCGATCCTAGGGAGTGGATACTTATCCTTGATCGTGATGTTGTTGATCCCTCGATAATCAATGCAGAGCCTCATGCTCCCATCCTTCTTCTTCACGAATAATACTGGCGCACCCCACGGTGAAGAGCTTGATCGCACAAACCCTTTCTCCAACAAATCCTCCAACTGCGCCTTCAACTCGGCCAGTTCTGCCGGCGCCATCCGGTAAGGAGTCTTTGCTATAGGAGACGCCTCCGGTATCAAGTTTATGGTGAACGGGTTACTCCGAGGTGGAGGTAACTCCGTCAACGACTTGAACACATCCTCATACTCACAAATGACTGGTATATCCTCTACCGTCGTTTCTTCCTCCACTTCCGCTTCAACCACCCGTATGGCAACTAGATAGGCACCATCCTCTATCAGTTGTTGTCTCACCCTCAATGCCGATACCACAGAGATACCTGAACTAGGCCGTATCCCTTGGTAAACCACCACCGCATTTTGGTCCCCCTCCAAGGTGACCCTTCCTCTACTACAATCTAGATTGGCCCTATACCTAGATAGCCAATCCATGCCTAATATCACCTCATAACCGGCCATAGGCACTACTAGTAGGTTTGCCCTAAAGATTCTCTTCACAATCTCTATGGGAACACCTACCACCAAGTTCGAAGATCTAAGGATTTGGTTTCCTGGGGTTAGCACGGAAACACTTACCTCTTTCAACGCATAGATCCTTCGAAACTTCCTCACCACATCAGGAGTCACAAAACTATGTGACGCACCCGAATCAAACAAGACATGAGTGGGGTTACCATCAACATGTAATGTTCCTAACACCACCACAACCACAAGAATAATCATTACTCGACTTTGCACTTTCACCACATGCAAGTCATGATCATTCACCACACTCAAGAAAAGAAAGCAATTCACCACATGCAATCTAATCTATCAATCAATCAATCAAGTTCATATCACAAGCAAACAATCTTTCACACAAAGAGAGTTAGCACCCAAACAAACCTGTGATAGGACCACTTGACGATTCTGGAGGTTTACCAACCTCAGCGCCTAAAGCATACACTCTCCCTGCAGTGGCTTGGCGCTTAACCGGGGGTTCTTTCGCATATCGGGTAGTTGACGGCTGGTTCCCGTCCGCCTTGGACGTATCAACTCTCCTCCTTGGACATACATTTGCATAATGTCCCCTTTCACCACACTCAAAACATATCACCCAGGTCGGAGCTGAGTTTCTTATCCTTGGACAATCTCGTGAGATATGTCCCTCCATTCCACACTCATAACATTTTATGCTCCTAGGCTTATAATCATTTGGCCTAGAATCTCCACCTTTACGTCCTTCTCCATAATTGGACGTATTATTCCTTCTTGCTGACTGGGTTTGCTTAGAGTTCGAACCACCTCCTTGGTTCCGATTTTCTCTAGCCTTGCCCGTCACCGCTTCCTCCTTACTGAGGTACGTCTCCACATTCACCGCCTTCTCTATAACTTCATAGAGATGAGCATAGGTCACCGCTTGAAGTCGGCCACCGATCTCCGGCTTCAATCCTTGTAGAAACTTACGTACCATCGCCTTCTCATCACCGTATCCAAAAGTCACATACTTCTGTAACTTAATGAATTCCGCTTCATACTCCCTCACACTCCGTTTCCCTTGAGTTAACGTAATGAAAGCTTGCTCCAAGCGATCATGCGCCTCTGGAGGGAAATACTTTTGTTTAAACTCGTCTCGAAAGACCTCCCAACTATAGATTGTGTGGTAAGTCTGTCGATCAAGACTATTCCACCAATCCAGAGCTTCCTGCTCGAGATAATACACTGCCACATCCTTCTTGAACTCCGGGGGACATCTGGTCGCCGAGAAGTTCTTCTCAAGACATTGCATCCATGCATCCGCCGCATAAGGATATGGGTTCCCCGCATATCTATAGGTCCCCAATGTCTTCATTGTTGTGACAATTTTCAAAAAGTCCGGTGGAGGAGGCGTTCCATTGCCTGCACCAGCTTGACCTTGCTGCAGCACTTGGGACAGTAGATTATGCACCATACTCAAAGTCGGATATACATGTTGTTGTCCCGGCTGTTCCACCGTATCATCTCTCACAGACGTCCCAGCTCCAGACATTGGCTGTCCAGCCGAAGCATTCGGATGCTGGTAACTTTGCGGTTCTTGAAAATGTCCCGGGTTTCCTACCGGTGAATGCGTCATTGCTGGGTATGACGACATGGGGTTATCCCATGGGCCATAGTACCACTGATTTCCATAATCAGACTCACTCGCCAATGATGGCATATAGCCATGCACCTCCCCACTCCACATACTTTCATCTTGCGAATACATCGTGGTATCTGAAGAGATATTCACATACTGCGACCCCGACACGTCCCTACCCGATTGCGAACCCCACGATTGACCACCACCCTGATTTGACATCTGCCAAAGAAAAAGGGTGAGTCCTAACCTTACTCATGGAACGTACTGGATTATCCTAATTGGCTTTTGCGACACATTTTGACTCGAAAAATATTTGAAAAGGCTTGTCCGTGAGCATGATCATAAACCATGCTCTGATACCACCATTTGTAACACCCCCGGTTCGGTCTATACATAGATTAAACCGAGAATGCTACGTCGGGTTGGCTAAGCAGGTTCAGGTCAAGTCGCGGAGGGGTTCCACAACACATGGCCCGATCCCACCCAGTTCCCGTACCTCAGTTTCTGTATTACTAAGGCTTTGCAACCCGTAAAACGGAAACTGAGTTGTGTTTGTTTGGACTAAAACAAATATCATCCAAACAAGCCATCTTTAACAAAAACATACTTTATTTCATCAAAGATGGAATTCACAAAAACATATATGTTCGATCGGCCGAGGCCTAGTGCCAAAAGAAGTAATTATACATACTTTATCACAAACCGGAGTTTTACAAAAGCCAAGGAAAACTACTCCAGTTCCTAACGTTCCACGCTACCTTGCCCGAATTGGACTACGGCTTACCTGCAAAACAAATAGTTGTCATGAGTAATCTAAGATTACTCAGTGAGTCCAGGACCCTCTATACATCACAGTATAAGTCCCCACCCCGACTAACCCCACAATCAAAGCACGCATATATCTCAAGTCAATCAATCACACAATCAATCAACAAGAAAACGCGGAAGCTTTCACACACACCACACAACATCACACAACATCACACAACATCACACAACATCACACCGTGATCACACAACATAATAGTGTTCACCAAACTATTATGCATAGACACTACCACCAAAACTACGCGGTATGTCTATCATGCTGGACCTCCTCAACCGTGATATCAGCGACCAAGGAATCACACAGAAACCCAGACTAGATCATCAATGTGATATCAGCGACCAAGGAATCACACAAAAACCCTGACTAGATCATCACACCCGAGTTCCATCTCCCAGACAGTCACATCCCGTTGGGTTGCCGTTTCCATGGTTCACAACCCACACGAGTTCTGTCTCCCAGATGGTCACATCCCGGCTGCATCGTCGTGCAGAACTCAGCCATGGGCGCTACCCAAGTACTATCCCTGAGTCATCCTGCCGATCCATCCAAGAGTGTTTCTCAGTGAATGAACCGTCAGGGGTGAGGAGAATCACGAGCACCGCTAAGATCATTGGTTTCACGACACAATGATCTATTTACGCAACTAGAGACATAGATTTCACCACACTATGTCCTAGCAAACAACAGATCCATGGCTTTGGGCCATGATCTCACACACAACAGGTCCATAGCTTTCACCACGCTACGACCTCACACACACAAAAACACAATGGATCCATAGCTTTCACCACGCTATGATCTAATACACACAAACACAATAGATCCATGGTTCTCACCATGATCTCACACAATAGATCCATAGCTTTCACCACGCTATGATCTAACACACGCAAACACAATAGATCCATGGTTCTCACCATGATCTCACACAATAGATCCATAGCTTTCACCACGCTATGATCTAACACAACATGCAACCAATCAAGAAAACAAACAAGTGTCTTCTTGCCCTTGGCCCTGCATGAAAACACGTTAGCTTACTCTTAAGCTACCGGAACTCACTTTTGTCGAAGATCAAGCCGAACTGCTTCTCAGAACCGAGATCTCCTCACTGCACCCGAACTAGATCCAACACATAGTTTAGATCGGGTTCTAGGTAAGGTTTAGATAAAAAGGGGTTAAGGGTTCCAAAGCTTACCGACCAAACCTCGCTATCGGAAGCTAACACAAGAGCTTTCACCACGCTCTTACCCTTACCGCTTGCCCAAACCTACTCTCACTAACTCACACGATCAAACCGCTCACCTAAACCACTCCTTTTTCACTTTTCTCTTTTCTCTAAGAACAACAAGTGATCAAATGGTTTTCTCATGGTGAGGGAGGGGTATTTATAGGCCATTAGGGGAGACAAGTGGTTACCGGAGGTCCAATGTCCGATCGACACCTCCGTGGACATATGGCGATGTTTCCTTCACATGCGGAGAAACATGCCTAAATCGGCGACACCTCGCCCTTGTCTAAGCACGAGCTGTCTCCTTGGTCGCCACCTAACACAGCTAGCTCCTCATGCACAAACTCACGTTGACACCTCAAGCAAATAGGCTTGAAGAGTCACTCTCCCATGCACATGAAACTTCCTTTATGTGACATGTGCCTCATTTAAGTTCCAACCAATCACAAGTCGGCATGTGTATTTCAGCACATGCTTGATCGAGTCTTATACTCACTCGATCCATCCCGCGGTCCGTCTGTCCCGCGCTTCAATCGTGCCGCGACCGCATCCCGCACTCCCGTTCGACAACTCGACCGAGTGCTTCCCGCGATCGTCCCGCGGCCATTCTCGTTTTCCCGCGGCCAACCGTAAATGTTGTCCGTCCCATGACCGTTTCTCGCCTTGGTCACGTCCTGGACGCACGCTTAATAGTCGACCCGCATATCACGCTCGATAGTACGGCGATCGTTCTCGGTTACACGACGATCGGACCCGGCAGTCCGCTATCGTCCGTGATCACTCTTTTCGGCATAACTCGAGTTGTACCCGGTCAAATCCACTTCTGTTTCGACCGTTCCTCCTCTTTTTCATCTCTCCTCTCCTCCCAGAAGGAATATCCACATTCCTTCTTACTCCACTTCACGGTTATTACACTGCATCCTTCTCAAACACCACTCTACCTCTGTAGCAATCCAGATGAACCCGGTATAAGGATAACCAGTCCATCCCCAAAATCACGTCATACAGCTCCATTGGACTGATGACCAAATATGCTGGCATAGACTTCCCCGCAATCTGCACATCCACTGCTCTAGCTCTGCCCGAAGTAGCCAGAAAACCACCACCGGCCACCTTGACAAAGCCTGAAGCCTCGCCATCGCTACTCCGAATACCACTACTCTCAGCTCTCTCTGGAGTAATGAAGCAGTTAGATGCTCCCGAGTCAAACAACACGTGAGACTCAAATCCGCTTCTAAGGCGCACACACACACACATAAACCAAAAACACTTTGCAGTTTCTTTTCTTTTGTATTGAACTCGAAAGTTTCAAGAGAGAGATTCGACTTTGTTCTTCAATAGAGAAGATTTCTTCATCCCTTATCTCTTTTAATACTCACATAATGCTTTCATACATCTCTTGCTTGTTTGTTTGCATCATGGTTGAGTAGTTTCATTGTTGGGCTTAAGAGTTTTCAAGGGATTCATGGATTGGTGGCTAGGTTGTTAGATTTCGGATTTTTGATGGAGCTCCTCATCTTGATTTGTACTTAATGCTTATAGCTTTGGCTGAACGTCTTGCTACTGCCCTAGAGTTGATTTACTTTCCGAAAGCTTGATAAATCACTTGAAATAAATTAGATGAGCAAATCACCATAACCTATGGGAGTAGAACTATGATGCTTTGTGAACATATGGAATTTGAACTGTTTGTGCTTGCTTAACCACTTGATTACCTATGGGAGTAGAGTAATCTTAGGTTGGTTAGACATATTAATTGACATTGCGGGAGTAAGTTGATTATCCTTTCACAATTCAAGTCCTTGACCATATCTATTGATTCCTTGTTTAATTATCCGAATAAACCAATCCTTGATGACCTATGAATTCTCTTATGTTCAATGCTTTCCCTTTTGATTTGATTCACTTGTTTTACTTGATTTTAAACTTACTAATAGTAATTTTCGTCACTGTTCACAGCCCTAAAACCAAACCCCCATATTTTAGTTTTAGCTAACTTTTAATCTCATAAACTCATAGCGTTGCTTTTCTGGTCCTTGTGTTCGATAACCCTACTACACTACGATCCGTGCACTTGCGGTAACCAGTTTAGGATTGGGTAAAACCTGATCCACATCAAGTTTTTGGCGCCGTTGCCGGGGACCAAATAGTTGCCTACGAGTTTCAGATTGGAGTTTAGACTAGAACATTGTTTAATTTTCATTTTTGTTTGCAATTTCCTTTAGTTTTTGTTCTTATTTTCGTTTACTTCTTTGCTTCTCTCTATCTTTGTGTGTTTCAAGGTACCTTGAGTAAGAGATAGGAGATTTAGAAGAAGAATTCACAAGACATAGAAGATGGATCCTCAAAACCGCCCAATCGGAGAGTTTGATTCACTAGACATCTTCTTCACAAAACGCCCACCTATATGCCCTTTACCACCTGCTGGAGAGTTTAAGATAAGCTCTAAACTCATTGCCTTGGTGGAGCAGCATCAGTTTCGTGGCCTAGATGAAGAGCAGCCAATAGACCACGTCGAAAGGTTTGAAGGAATTTGTAGTACAAGGAGATCCGATGGAGCTTCCGAGAACTATTTGAAGTGTACCCTATTCTCATTCTCTTTGGTTGAGAAAGCCTACAAATGGATGAAGTCTCTTCCAGCAGGATCAATCACTACTTGGGATGAGTATAAGAGAGCTTTCTTGAAGCACTTTTATCCAAAAGAGAGGTTGGAGCGGATGAGAAGAAGAATTTCAGGATTTCGGCATGAGCCACATGAATCATTCTTTGATGCTATTTCACGGTTCAAGGAGTACAAGGGAGAGTGCCCTCACCATGGTTTTACAGAGCTGAAATTGCTGAACATCTTCTATCAAGGAGTTGATGAGAAATTCAAGATGACTCTCAACATAGCAAGTCAAGGGAATTTCATGACTAACACAGTTGCTCAAGCCAATACTCTCATTGATAACTTGGCTGAAAGCAACAAAAATTCATGCTTGGAATATGTGGAAGCCGTGGAAGACATCAAGGCAAGTTCAGATTTTTCAGATATTCTCGAGCTTAAGTCACTGGTTGCTCAACTTCTGAAAAACCAATCAAGAGGAGTTGATCTTTGTGAGAACGTTGGAGCTTCTAAGAGTAAGGAAGATAAAGAGTTTAATGATGATATCTCTCTTAAGAGGCAAGAAATCAACTACATTGGCGATTTTGGAGACAACCATCAAAACCGAAACAACAATGGTTTTAACCTTGGAAACTCTAAGCCAAGTACTGAAGATCCTCTTCTAGACCAAGATCACGGGGTCATGAAAACTAAAGAGAGCATACTTGAAGCTATGATCCATCAGCTCATGGACAATCAACAACAATTCATTGAAGGAATGAAGCAAAACGCCAAAGATAACAAAAACCTTGCTTTCAAGATGGATAGCATGTATGATCATCTTTACAGGAACAACCAGGAGCTGCATGAGGAGTTTATTAACATCTCTAATCATGTTAAGAAGGTAGAAGTGCAAGTCTCTCAAATTGCGGAAGGATCCAAGAGACAAGTTAATGTTCTTCCGGGGAAAGTGGAGGAAAATCCTAGGTTTTGCAAAGTGATAACAACAGAGAACAAGGCCGTGATCTCACCAACCCACATTGATCAATCAACCTTCAAGTACCATGTGACAAGGCTTGAAGATGATGAGCCCATTCCAAAAGCACCACATCAAAGAAAGCTTAAAAAGATAGAAGATCAAGTGAAGTTCATCTTCCCTTGCACAATCAATGGTGTTGATTTTATAGACTCTTTGTGTGATACAGGATCTACAGTGAATCTCATGCCTAAAACCATAGCAAAGAAGCTGGGGATTGTAGAGATGGAGCCTCCCGGAAAGATACTCAAGTTTGCAGATGCTTCTAGCACAACTCCATATGGGTTTGTGCGTAATTTGGAGATGCAAGTGGGAGGTTGTCTTGTTCCCTTGAATTTCACATTATAGAGATGCAAGATGAGCACTCAATGTCACTGGTTCTTTGGGACTCCTTTTCTCAAAACCGTGGGAGCTATAGTTGATTTTCGCAAGGGACAAGTCTCTTTCTCGGAAATCAAGAAGAAAGTCTTCTATCATGCAGTTTCTACTGAAGTTTCTTGCTGCACAACCGTCTACAATGAAGAGAGAGCAAGTTTAGACCTTGGAGATGACATTAGAAGGTCCCAAGAAGTCTCTCAAGAAGCTCTCTACATTAGATCTTATGATGTCTCCAAGCCGACACAAGATGAGTGCCAAATCATTTCAAGTGACAATAGTTCAAGTTTGACTAATCAAGATCATCATGGAATTCATACATGGGATGTTTTCAAGCTTGAGGCACGACCTAGTGCACCACCAAGACCAGCACCATCTGAATCTCCTTGGTATAGACACATCGCCAACTACCTTGCTGCTGAGATTCCACCACCTCAATTCTTTGGCTACAAGAAAAAGAAGTTCTTGCGCGATGTTAAAAGGTACTTCTGGGATGATCCTTGTCTTTATAAACATTGTTCTGACGGTGTGCTCAGAAGATGCATTCCAGAAGACGAGATTCCAGGAGTTCTCTTTGCTTGTCATGGTTCCGACTATGCAGGACACTTTGCTACTAACAAGACCATTGCTAAGATATTGCAAGCTGGGTTTTGGTGGCCTACCATGTTTAAGGACGCCCATACCTTCATATCTAAGTGTGATGCTTGCCAAAGACAAGGGAACATCAGCAAAAGGAATGAGATGCCACAAAACTTCATCCAAGAAGTCGAGGTTTTTGATGTTTGGGGAATCGACTTCATGGGTCCTTTTCCCTCTTCTTATGGAAACAAGTACATCCTTGTTGCTGTGGATTATGTTTCTAAGTGGGTAGAAGCCATAGCCAGCCATAACAAGGTGGTGATAAAGCTATTCAAGTCAATCATTTTTCCAAGATTTGGTATCCCGCGAGTTGTGATTAGTGATGGAGGATCTCATTTCATCAACAAGGTCTTTGAAAATCTTCTGAAGAAAAATGGAGTGAGGCACAAGGTTGCTACCCCTTATCATCCTCAAACAAGTGGACAAGTAGAGATTTCAAACAGAGAAATCAAGAGGATCTTAGAGAAGATAGTGGGAATGACAAGAAAGGATTGGTCTGTAAAGCTTGATGATGCTCTTTGGGCATACAGAACCGCATTCAAGACCCCACTTGGAACAACTCCTTTTCACCTTGTCTATGGAAAAGCTTGTCATCTTCCTGTTGAGATTGAGTATAAGGCGGAATGGGCAGTAAGGAAGCTGAACTACGACATCAAGACAGCAAAGGAGAGGCGCTTGATTCAGTTGAATGAGTTGGATGAAATTCGCCATAATGCCTATGAGAATTCTAGAATCTACAAGGAGCGAACAAAAGCATATCATGACAAGAAGATAGTCCCCAAGACGTTCTCTCCCAATGACCAGGTTCTCCTTTTCAACTCACGCCTGAAACTCTTTCCCGGAAAGCTTAGGTCGCGATGGTCTGGACCATTTAGGATCAAAGAAGTGAAACCATATGGTTCTGTTGTGCTATGGAACCGGAATGGTGGTGATTTCACTGTCAATGGACAAAGACTTAAGCCATATCTTGCAAACATTGAGAAGGATGAGAGAGAAACCATTCTCTTAACCGATGCACCTCATGCCTAAAAAGAAAGGAGTCAAGCTAGATGACTTTAAAACAAGCGCTTTGTGGGAGGCAACCCACACGGTATTTTTCTTTTCCATTTTCATTTTTTTCACACTATTTTTGCATGCATAACATTTTTGTTAGGATGAAGACCCAAGAGGAGACCAAACAAAAACATGTCCCACCCATTCATCCCACCCTTGTCAAAACCGACACCACGAGGGTGGGCATGACCTGGGAATACTAAAGGATGGAAGCAGAATCACATCGGTCAAAGAAAATCACAAAACGATCGAGTACATTTCACGATATTCCATCCGGCGTGATTCTCTCGGCCAAACGGGTGACAAGGAGGACCAACTTGACCTATCTCACAATCCGTGTGACCAAACTCCACCAAACTTCACCGGCGGCCAGACAATACCATATTGGTCGGCGAATACAAAAGATAGGACGGAGGAATGCGAACGGATGAGGAGATACGCACAAATGTCACATCCGGTCAATGGCGGGTAACCGAAGGCCGACGAAAACCAAAATCACGGCATGGAGACACGACCAGCTGGAAATGGATACTTGAAGCTTAAACATCATTATTCCACAAGAAAATCAAGGAACGAACGAGCCAATCCCAAAGAAGTCAAGAAAACTCTCCCCGGAGCCGAATTGACCACTTTGTGAAGGAACTCTCAATCCGCTCGTTCGTTTGGCGCCAAACTTCACCAGTGCCCATAAAATATGAGGTTGGTCGATGGAATTTCAAGATAGGTCAGAGAATTCTTCATCATTCGAGCTGTGGTCTATTGCACTATCATCCGGTCGACCGAATGGACCACCATATGACGAATCTCCCAAACCGATCGTTTGTTTGACCTCAAACTTCACCAGGAGCTCTAACACATCAACTTGGACGGTAAAATTTCAATATGGTACATGAAATTCTTAACGGTTTGTTCTGTGGTTCATAGCACTCATTTCGGGTCGACCAAATGAGCCATACTCGACCAAAACGCAAACAGGCGAGACTCAGGCCTGGAAATTCAAAACTCACCGACCAATCATGCCTAAAGAGGAGCCCTACTCAGTTATCCGACCCTGATCTTCATTACAATTGGTCATCACTTGGTAACATCACCCTAACCTTTCCCTTTTCAAATTTATTACATATTTTTCTCCTCTTAATATGATTTTTCTTCCACCGGGACGGTGCAAGTTAAGTCTGGGGGGATTATACTAATGAGTTTGTTCATTTTGACATTTCATCTTGCATCATTTTTCTTTTCATTGAGTCGTTTTTATTGAGTCAAAATTTTTGTCGAGAATTATGACCTTATCTTGGACCTAACCATTGTTGTGTCTATGTTTAAGTGACCATTGATCAGTATTTGGCAGTCTACTTCACCACATGTGCACCATGAGTGGATCGATCTACCAGAAATATCCACATCTCCAAAGGCTTAAGAAGGATACATCTTTGACTCCGCACCTTAATGAACTTAACCTTCTCGGCTAGGGGCTTGGTTTTACAAAGGGCACGCCTCCTCATCCTCACCAAATAGTGAAAGTCTATGTGAGTTCGGTTTCCCCTCTCTCTCCCCTTCAAATTTAAGAAAAAGCACCAAGGTCCAAGTAACCGGGGATTAGGTGGCAACCACCATCAATACTCGCGTCTATGGAAGACCTTTTGATCCAAGTAACCGGGGATTAGGTGGCTACAACCATCGATACTCGCGTCTATGGAAGATCCATCAAAAACCTCCACAAAGAGGAGAAGAAGTCGAATAAAAAAAATACTATGCTACCCTAAAAAAGGGATGAACCGACTTAAGAAGTGAGAAGAGAGAGAGGTGAAACAAGAGCCAAGACATGTGTTTTATAAAAAGAGGATGGGTAAGAGTCTATAACCCCTTTGATCGATATTCCCTAGTTGAGACCACACCTTTAGAAGCTAAAGGAGTCAAAGGTGGCGAATTTGGATGGCCTAAAGAGAAGTGGATTGCTTTGGGATGATTGCAAAACTCATGGTATGTACTTTCTTGTTCTTAATTCTAAATGTCGTTGCTGTTTTATGTGGATCACTAAAATAAAGGTCAATATGGATTTCCATAAGGATTTAAGAGTTCTCATGTTTTCAAAACTCTTTTCCATGCTTAGGTTGCTTTGGGACAAGCAAAAGATAAGTCTGGGGGAGTTGATATATCCATATTTTGCATGATTTTACTTAGTATTTATCTATGTTTTCAAGTATTTTCAATATGGTTTTATGCCTTTAGAGTTAGTTTTCTTGTATTTGTTGGTTTTGAAGTCTTAACAGGTTAAAACATCAAAAAGGATTCAAAAAGGAGCAAAAGAGCCTCAAACCATGATCCATGCAAGTTTCCAAGTCAAGAGCATCAATATAACTCCATTTGTCCGATTCTCGCATTTGGACAGAACCGGAGCATCCGAAAGATGGCCGCGGCAAGGGGTCTTCCCGACGTCCAAAAATCATGATCTTGGTTTGGATAGATATTTGAGTCGTGTATCACGACAAAGTAGATTCAAGTCATTTGCATCAACCATCACGGAGATACTATTTTTCTCCCAAGACGTGTCCGCCAGGCGAGTAAACGAAGCCCATGGAGACTTGGCGCCACCAAATGGCCCGGGATGCAGCGGCATGGACCTTGTCTCGACTTAAAACAAGCCCAGCTTTCTTTTGGTGGTTTACTTGTCCTGAACCCGGTCCAATCACGTCGCAAATCATCAAGGCCGGTTAACCGGAAAGTTTCCTTTTTCAACACTTCACAAACCTAGCAACTTCAACCCTATAAATACAAGCTTTTTAGCCTCACGAAAGGAGAGCTGCGTGTGCGCCGTCAGAGACAGAGAGAGAGCCATCCTGGAGAGCTGAAGGGAGCAGAGAGAAGAGGCGCTTCTCAGGATCTAAGGCACACACACACACACATAAACCAAAAACACTTTGCAGTTTCTTTTCTTTTGTATTGAACTCGAAAGTTTCAAGGGAGAGATTCGACTTTGTTCTTCAATAGAGAAGATTTCTTCATCCCTTATCTCTTTTAATACTCACATAATGCTTTCATACATCTCTTGCTTGTTTGTTTGCATCATGGTTGAGTAGTTTCATTGTTGGGCTTAAGAGTTTTCAAGGGATTCATGGATTGGTGGCTAGGTTGTTAGATTTCGGATTTTTGATGGAGCTCCTCATCTTGATTTGTACTTAATGCTTATAGCTTTGGCTGAACGTCTTGCTACTGCCCTAGAGTTGATTTACTTTCCGAAAGCTTGATAAATCACTTGAAATAAATTAGATGAGCAAATCACCATAACCTATGGGAGTAGAACTATGATGCTTTGTGAACATATGGAATTTGAACTGTTTGTGCTTGCTTAACCACTTGATTACCTATGGGAGTAGAGTAATCTTAGGTTGGTTAGACATATTAATTGACATTGCGGGAGTAAGTTGATTATCCTTTCACAATTCAAGTCCTTGACCATATATATTGATTCCTTGTTTAATTATCCGAATAAACCAATCCTTGATGACCTATGAATTCTCTTATGCCCAATGCTTTCCCTTTTGATTTGATTCACTTGTTTTACTTGATTTTAAGCTTACTAATAGTAATTTTCGTCACTGTTCACAGCCCTAAAACCAAACCCCCATATTTTAGTTTTAGCTAACTTTTAATCTCATAAACTCATAGCGTTGCTTTTCTGGTCCTTGTGTTCGATAACCCTACTACACTACGATCCGTGCACTTGCGGTATCCAGTTTAGGATTGGGTAAAACCTGATCCACATCACTCACTCACTAGCTCACCACCAGTGTGAACCACCAATATGCAGAACTCTGCATCGTACTCCCGTACAAACCTCTCTCCCTGAGTCAAGTCTAAGAACCTCAACTGCAGTCTGTCACGAGCCTCCTGTGGGAAAAACTTGTGGTTGAACTCCTCGACTGTGAAGCAAGCAACATATCAAGGCATCTAAAATGAATCTTTATAAAGCTTTATAAAGTCAACTAAGCAAAGAGATTCAATCTCAGTCAATGTAACCGTTGTGACTTGAGAAAATATCTCCTTTATTATATTGTTTCCTTGTACTTATATATTATCTTGTAACTAATGAATTAAAGAGGTAGAAGAGAGAGAGTTTATCTCTCGAGACTCTTTTGTGAAATCCTTACTCTCTCAATCTCTCCCAATCTTCTTAATCTCATCAATCTTTCAATCTCTATTTTCCGCAAACTATTCTTACATGGTATCAGAGCCAGGTTCCTAATCTGGTGACTTATCTCTTCTTCATTCTCACAAATCAGAAAACTCTGGTTCGCGGGTACTGTTCACCTGCGGATCTACTGTTCACTCGCTGGATTTGTTTATCTTCTTGTTCCAGAATCTCTTTCCTTTGTTTGTTTACTTCATCTGTTGTCTGTTGTCTCTATTTCCAGATCTATTTCCAGATCTATTTCCAGAATCTATTTCCAGATCTGTTGTCTCTATTCTCTCTTCTTTGGAGCTCTTTCTTCAAGGATTAAGTTCTGATTCAAGAGACAACAGATCTCAAATTCAAGATTTATGGAGAACACAAAAATAGTGTCTCTTCCAGTCACCCTCAAAGGCGGGGAGAATTACCTTCTCTGGTCAAGGACGGCGAAGACTGTCCTATGCGGTCGAGGTCTTTGGAGTCAAATTGAACCACCCGAGACCTTTCCACCTGAGGCCGGAGCTCTCGCCGAGCTAACTGAGAAGCAGATTCAAGATGACCAAGCGGTCCTTGCTATCTTGCAGAGTTCTCTCGATCTCTCTGTCCTAGAAGCCTACTCCTACTGTGAGCATGCCAAGGAACTCTGGGACACACTTAAGAATGTCTTTGGAAATGTCACAAACCTCACTAGAGTGTTTGAAATCAAGAGAGCTCTCAACAACTTATCGCAAGAAGACATGGAATTCACCAAATTCTTCGGCAAATTCAGGGCTTTGTGGGCAGAACTGGAGATGCTCAGGCCACATACCACTGAGGCAAAGATTCTCAATGAGAGAAGGGAACAAGACAAGGTCTTTGCACTCCTCATGGTTCTCAATCCAAGCTACAACGATCTTATCAAGCATATCTTAAGATCCGAGAAGCTGCCTAACCTAGAGGCAGTGTGTTCACAAATTCAGAAAGAGCAAGGCTCTCTTGGTCTCTTTGGAGGAAAGGAAGGAGAGCTTGTCATGGCTAACAAGGCGGAACAAGCCAAGATAGAGCAAGCTGCAGCTAACAAAAGTAGCTACTTCAAAACTGGAGAAAGACTAGCGATTGTGTGTGACCATTGCAAGAGGCAGGGGACACACCAAAGACAGGTGCTTCTTCCTTCACCCCCATCTCAAGCCAGCCTCATCTTCCGGATCCTACAAGTGGAGAGACTGGAAAGATCGTAGAGGCTCAAGAGCTCAAATGGCTAATGGGGAGAATCAAGCGCAAACCTGGTCTTCTCAACGGTCAAACGAAGGAGAAAGAACTGCCTTAGCTGCCACAACTGAGTTTGTGAAGAAATCTGATCTTGATGCTCTCATCAAATCCCTAAAGGACTCTGGTAACCCAATCACTTCCTTTAGCTATCATGCATCTAGTTCTCTTAAGGCTGATCAAGTATCAAGTATAGCAAAACCTTTAATTGTGGATTCTGGTGCTAGTCATCATATGATTAGTGATGCTAATTTGATAAGTGATATTAAACCAGCCTTAGGAGATGTTATAATAGCTAATGGTGATAGGATTCCAATCAAAGGTGTTGGTAGTTTGAGACTCTTTGATAAAGAATCGAAGGCTCTATATATGCCTAGCTTTACTTCAAATCTTTTATCTGTTAAAAGAACGACTAATGACTTGAATTGTTATGCAATCTTTGGGCCTAATGATGTTTATTTTCAGGATATTGAGACAAGCGATTTGCTTGGGAAGGGAAAGACCAAAAATGATCTTTATGTTCTTGAAGATACAAAAAGATCACCTCAACTATCATGTTCTTTTAGTTCGGCCTTCTCTTTTGCTGCTAATACAAGTAGTTCAATATGGCATGCTAGATTAGGCCATCCTCATTCTCGTGCTTTGAATATAATGTTGCCAGATGTTTCTTTTGAAAACAATGATTGTGAGGCATGTATTCTTGGCAAACATTGCAAAACCGTTTTCTCAAATTCATCTACGGTTTATGAAAAATGCTTTGATTTGGTTCATTCAGATGTTTGGACTTCTCCTTGCTTATCTAGAGAAAATCATAAGTATTTTGTTACTTTCATTGATGAGAAATCAAAGTATACTTGGGTAACCTTACTTCCTTCAAAGGATAGAGTTTTAGAAGCCTTTATAAATTTCCAAAGCTATGTATCTAACCATTATAATGCCAAAGTCAAAATTTTGAGATCAGATAATGGTGGTGAATATACAAGTCAAGCCTTCAAACAATTTCTCAACAAACATGGAATTGTCCATCAAACGAGCTGTCCATACACACCTCAACAAAATGGAGTGGCTGAGAGGAAGAATAGACATCTTATGGAAGTGGCTCGGGCTATGATGTTTCACACCAACGTACCTAAGAGATTTTGGAGTGATGCTGTTGTAACAGCATGCTATCTCATCAATCGCATCCCTACCAAAATTCTCCAAGATGTCTCACCATTTGAGGTACTAAATCACACTCAGCCTTCTTTAGATTACTTACGAGTGTTTGGTTGTGTCTGTTTTGTCTTAGTTCCTGGAGAACAGAGGAACAAGCTAGAGGCTAAAAGCACTAAAGGAATGTTTATTGGCTACTCCATCAATCAAAAGGGGTACAAATGTTATAACCCAGAGACAAGAAGGGTCTTGGTCTCCCGTGATGTCAAGTTCTTAGAACACAAAGGCTATTATGAAGAAAAGAACTGGGAAAGTCTTCGGGATCTTCCTCATTCTCAATCTGATCGTGCTTCTACTCTACGAGTCTTGTTAGAAAGCTTGAGAGATGGTTCCTCGTCTGAGTCTGAGGTTCATACCTCACCACCTACATTCACGGAGACTCAAGCACCCCTGTCCCAGAATCAGAACCCAGCTGAGGTACCCTCACCACCAGCTCATGAACACAACCATAGCTCACCGTGTCAAGAAGCTCATGAAGAAGAAACGGAAGCTCAAGCTCACTCGCCGGAGATACCTCCACCAGCACCTCCTCAACCACTCAGACGTAGCTCAAGAATCAGGAGAGTCCCGGCTAGGTTCTACTACAATAGTCAGGCTGAAGCCCATCCCATTCAAGCGACTTGTTCCATGGCCTACATTCCGACGGCACATCAAGCTTTCACGGCTGCTTTAGACAAAGGCATTATTCCTCAAAGCTATGAAGAGGCTGTCGAACTTCAAGTCTGGCGTGATGCTGTTGGAGATGAGTCCGGAGCCATGATCAAGAATCAAACGTGGGATGAAGCAGACTTACCACCAGGGAAGAAAGCTGTTAGCTCTAAATGGATCTTTACCATCAAGTATTTAAGCACTGGAGAGCTGGAAAGGCATAAGGCTCGACTTGTGGCTCGAGGATTCACACAAACGTTTGGTGAAGACTACCGTGACACATTTGCCCCCGTAGCTAAGCTCCATACGGTTCGAGTAATTCTCTCATTAGCCACAAACCTGAAATGGGACTTATGGCAAATGGATGTAAAGAATGCTTTCCTACAAGGTGAACTGGATGAGGAGGTTTATATGACACCGCCACCGGGTATCTCAGTCACACCAGGCAAGGTTCTTCGCCTCAGGAAAGCCATCTACGGCCTTAAACAATCACCAAGGGCCTGGTATCAAAAGCTGAGTTCCACCTTAAGAGACAGAGGGTTCCGTCGTTCTGAATCTGATCATACACTCTTCACCCTCCAAGGCCAGGCAGGTATAGTTGTTGTCCTCGTCTACGTGGATGATATAATCATCTCTGGGGATAACAAGGTAGGCATTCAAGATACCAAGGACTATCTTCACTCAGTTTTTGAAATTAAAGACTTAGGCGAGCTCAAATACTTCCTTGGAATTGAGGTTTGCCGATCTGAGGATGGACTATTTCTTTCTCAAAGAAAGTATATTCTTGATTTACTTCGTGATACAGGCCATCTTGATGCCAAACCAGCCAGGACACCGCTAGAGGACGCATATAAGGCTAACCAACAGGGGGAGAATGAAGCCGAGAGCTCATTTCATGATCCTAAGCTCTATAGGCGCATTGTTGGTAAGCTTATATACTTAACACTCACTAGACCTGATTTGTGTTTTGCTGTGAATCAGGTGAGTCAATTCATGCAAAAGCCAATGATGTCACATTGGGAGATGGTGAAGAGGATCCTCAGATACATTAGGGGCACATCTGACCAAGGCATATGGATGGGAAGCAATGAGAACACAGAAATCGTGGGCTATTGTGATGCAGATTATGCCGGAGATCGCAGTGACAGAAGATCAACAACCGGCTATTGCACATTCATTGGAGGCAACTTAGTTACTTGGAAAAGCAAGAAGCAAAAGGTGATATCTTGTTCGAGTTGTGAAGCTGAATACAGAGCCATGAGAAGGCTCACAACCGAATTAATGTGGCTCAAAATGCTCCTCAAGGATTTGGGAATAGAAACTCCAAAACCAATCACAATGCACTGTGATAATCAAGCTGCCATCCACATTGCATAAAATTCAGTATTCCATGAGAGGACCAAGCACATAGAAGTTGATTGTCATAAAGTTAGAGAGCAAATGCAACTCGGGGTGATTCTTCCATGCTACACCAAAAGCTCAGATCAGTTGGCTGACATTTTCACAAAGGCCACAAGTTTGAAGACTTGTGAGTACATGCATAAGAAGCTGGGATTGCTCAGCCTCTCTAGACCGTGATTCCCTAGCCGTGAGGTCTATACTCTTTTTCCCTGAGCTAAGTTTTCTCCCAAGTGGTTTTTCTTTGCTTAGGTTTTTAATGAGGTAGGTCTCTATGCTCCAAGCTAAACCTTCATCACTTATGGTTTAGCTTGAGGGGGAGTGTGAAGCAAGCAACATATCAAGGCATCTAAAATGAATCTTTATAAAGCTTTATAAAGTCAACTAAGCAAAGAGATTCAATCTCAGTCAATGTAACCGTTGTGACTTGAGAAAATATCTCCTTTATTATATTGTTTCCTTGTACTTATATATTATCTTGTAACTAATGAATTAAAGAGATAGAAGAGAGAGAGTTTATCTCTCGAGACTCTTTTGTGAAATCCTTACTCTCTCAATCTCTCCCAATCTTCTTAATCTCATCAATCTTTCAATCTCTATTTTCCGCAAACTATTCTTACATCGACGAAGTCAACCCATGTCCAAACTGCCCTCCGGGTCCTAACAGACCTCCACCACAAATGTGCATCACCTCCAAGGTAGTGCACTGCCAACTCAACCTGAAACTGCTATGGACAACGAACTGAATCGAAGTTCCGCTCCAACCTCTGACGCCACTCGTCAACCTGCTCTGGAGTAACACCGTCCTCGAACATAGGCGTGCCAATCCTCTGCATCTCCCTCATCATCTCGCGATAAGGTGAATACCCAACCGCAGCACCCTACTGCCCCGCAGCCTCCTGCTGCTCAGCAAAACCGGCACCAACCTGTGCCCTGGCCGCTGGAGGTGCAACCGGAGCCTGCTGTGGAACTGCCTGAGGAAGCCGTGCCAATAATTGCGTCAGAAGCCCCACTATCATGTCTCCTTGAGCTAAAGCTGCGCCCCCACCGGGAACTGCTCCTGCTCCCACGCCACAACCGGCACCAGAGTTAGCCCCACCGGCCAACGAGACGGACTGAGTAACTGACGCTGTCGCCACACTCGGCGCTGCACTCTCTACTGAAACCTCAGCCTCTGGCAAACCACGCCCAGCACCCCGACCTCCACGACCTGCTGCTCGCCCACCGCGACCAGCTCCTCTGCCCCCACGGGCTCCACCACGACCACGACCACGACCACGACCACGACTTGCGTCCATCTCTCTGCACTTCCACCAAGTACAGAAAATGAGCAAAGTCAGCACACAAACACAAAACACAACACGAAATATCCAACTCACTTACCGCGGAAAACTGGAAGACCGAGAGGATGAGACTAGACTACTAACCGACTAACTCACTCAATCAATTAAACACATAGTCCAGTTCACCCAATACTAACAGTCCTAAAACCGTATTCGCTCTGATAACAAAATGAAACAACCAAGCTTTTTTTTTTTTTTTTTTTTAATTATCAATGCGGAAATTCTCGAAAGAATCAATAATGAAACAACCAAGCTTTTTTTTTTTTATAAAATATTACCAATGCGGAAATTCTCGAAGGAAATCAATAATATTAAATAATAAATAATCATTCAACAACAAAAGCCATAAACCAATAACCAATAAAGAATAAACTCTAGCAACCTAAACACCATGTTTGCTACATTATGAAAATAAAGACTAACACCCTAGAAAGATGAATTCCTGGTCAACCACAACAAAAGAGCCAATATCAAATTCCTAATCTCATCATCCTCTTCTCTCGGTCTCTTTCCGCGGAAGAACATTGCTGTTACCTGCATCACATTGGAATAGAGATGCGTAAGTATTATCATAAATACTTAGTGAGTGGATCATCCTGCCTACAGGCCAAGTACGTCAAACACTAGACAATACATCAACAATAATCAACAACAAGAACAATGCTCAACAATATAAACTTTCCCTGTCAGGAAACACCCACGTTTCCTGACACCCAGGTCGGTGTCGACCGACACCTCTATGGTGTCGATCGACGCCAGCCTCCTGAGTGTCGATCGACACTCATCGAGTGTCGGTCGACACCAGCTCGACGCCCAGACACCAACAACAACGAAAATCGCACAAAACATACAAAATCGTGGGATTCAACCCCCACATCGATCAAACAACAAAATAACTCAACCCTACTCAAGAACAACTCTAAAAACTCAATAACAATCTCAAAAATCAAACAATCTGCAATGCTAACGGACCTACAGTCATGCACTCACCTTAGAACGGATTGAAAGGAAGGAGAAGAGATGAAACACTGAAGAACAGCAACAGAACGAGCCTCCAAACTCCAAAATCACCTTAGAATTCACCTCTTTCTCTCTGAAAACTCTCTGCCTCGAAAACTGAGCCTTTTCCACGTGGCTACAGTGATTTATCGCGGACCTAGGGCTTCCCTCGCCCAAACCGGACAAAACCAGCCGACTTAAATCAAACCGGTCGATTTCACCATAACCGGTGTCGATCGACACCCTTCCTTGGTGTCGGTCGACACCCATCGACCAAAACCAAACCAACCTCAAATCAAACGCGCAATCGACTTAAACTGGAATCGAACCTGATAACCGGTGTCGATCGACAAACCCTTTTGGTGTCGATCGACACTAAGCATTCAGAAGCTTTTCACACATTTTATTCGAGATAAATGAACCTTAAACCAACTGTACAACAATCAAACAAGAACAGGTACAATCAATCCTCGATTCGCACCTCAAAGAGAGTATGTAATCGACTCCTGAATCCCTAATGTCGTCCGATACCAACTCTAACACCACTTTCTGGTTCGCGGATGTTACAAATAATATTAAATAATAAATAATCCGTTCAACAAAAGCCATAAACCAATAACCAATAAAGAATAAACTCTAGCAACCTAAACACCAGGTTTGCTACATTATTAAAATAAAACTAACACCCTAAAAATGAATTCCTTGCTAGCCACAACAAGATGGCCAAAATCAAATTCCTAGTCTCATCATCCTCTTCTCTCGGTCTCTTTCCGCGGAAGAAAATTTCCAAATTTTAAACAACCAATAATACTTTTCTATATCATCATCAAAGATTAAGAAATTTTTCAAATTTTAGATATGAAATATCGATAGATATAAGGAAAACATGTATAAGTTTTTAGTAACACAAAAAATCTATTTAGATTTATATTAGGAAAATTTTTTAATTTAAGATAATGGTTTTAAATATATAAATAATCACTGAAAATTTTTAACAAAATAAAAGTTGAGGCTAAATGCCTCTAAGGATGTCCATATCAGCTTAAAACCAATTAAATTATACCAAATCAGCAAATTAAATTATACCAAATCAGCATCTCTAAAATTAAGAAATTTTCCAAATTTTAAACAACCAATAAAATTTTTCTATATCATCATCTAAGATTAATAAATTTTCCAAATTTTAGATTTGGAATATCGATAGATATAAGGAAAACATGTATAAGTTTTTAGTAACACCAAAAATCTACTTAAAATTTATATTAGGAAAATTGTTTAATTTAAGATAATTTTTTTAATTATATAAATTGAAACAACCAAGCTTTTTTAAAAAAAGAATAATTATCAATGCGGAAATTCTCTAAAGAAATCAATAATATTAAATAATAAATAATCCGTTCAACAAAAGCCATAAACCAATAACCAATAAAGAATAAACTCTAGCAACCTAAACACCAGGTTTGCTAAATTATTAAAATAAAACTAACACCCTAAAAATGAATTCCTTGCTAGCCACAACAAGATGGCCAAAATCAAATTCCTAGTCTCATCATCCTCTTCTCTCGGTCTCTTTCCGCGGAAGAACATTGCCGTTACCTGCATCACATTGGAATAGAGATGCGTAAGTATTATCATAAATACTTAGTGAGTGGATCATCCTGCCTACAGGTCAAGTACGTCAAACACTAGACAATACATCAACAATAACAACAACGAAAACAATAATCAACAACAGAAACCTCCAAGTCAGGAAACAACCCACGTTCCTGGCTTCCCAGTCCAGTGTCGACCGACACCTCAAGAGTGTCGATCGACGCTAGCCTTCTGAGTGTCGATCGGCACCCAACGAGTGTCGATCGACACCAGCTCGACGCCCAGACACCAGAAGCTACAAAACAGCGCATAAGAATCACAAACTCACAATCACAGGGTTTTCAACGCCCCAATACATCCAAAAACACGATTTCTAACATGAACAACTCAAGAACACAACAACAAACTCAATTCCAGAAATCTCTAGTGCTAAAACGGACCTACAGTCACGCACTCACCTTGAAACGGATTGAAAGGAAGGAGAAGAAGATGAACAGCAACCCAAAACCTCAGATCAAGCCTCCAAACTTCACAAAACTCTAAAAATTGCCTCGAAAAATTGACTTTCTGCGCGGCCAGGGGTTTTTAATCGCGACCTAGGGCTTCCCTAGCCCAAACCAGACAAAAACCAGCCGACTTAAATCGAACCGGTCGATTTCTCAATAACCGGTGTCGATCGACACCCTTCCTTGGTGTCGGTCGACACCCATCGACCATAACCAAACCAACCACAAATCAAACGTGCGATCGACTTAAACCGGAATTTATTTCTCAAACCGGTGTCGATCGACACTCTCCTTGGGTGTAACAGCCCGGCCCCACTGGCTCCACCGGCCCGCCCGGCGCTGTTATGGGCTGCAGCCCAATACACCCCAACCCCTCTGGTGTATAAGGCCACGGCCACTATACCAACCTAGGTTGTTGGTGAGACTCGAACTTGAGACCTCACCCTTTAAGTAGCCTTCCCACAATAAGCCAGTGGGGCCGGGCTGTTACATTGGGTGTCGATCGACACTAAGCATCTATAAGCTTTTTACACATTTTCTTCGAGATGATTGAACCTTAAACCAACTGTACAACAATCAAACAAGAACATGTACAATCAATCCTCAATTCACACCTCAAACAGCGTATGTAATCCACTCCCGAATCCATAATGTCGTCCAATACCACTTCCCAAAACAACTTTCTGGTTCACGGATGTTACATAAATAATCACTGAAAATTTTTAACAAATAAGAAAGAACAAATTTATAAAGCATATATCTCCGTGGACACTCTAAATAACTTATGAATCGATATCAAATTAAAAAGCTTATGTTAAAATTAGTTTACAAATTTCAACAGAAAATTAATACTTTACAAGAAAAATGGAGCCATGTAGAATTTTAAGGGTGGAGAATAAAAAAGAAAAAAACAGACACAAAGAAGAAGAGTAAGAAGATAAAACCGAAGAAGAGTGAAAACGAATGTATTAAATTACGAAGACAAAATATAAACAAAAAATGTAAAGATGAATAAGAAAAAACCAGAAAAAAAATTTGCGAAGAACAATTTGAAGAGGAAATCGAATAAGAACGAAAGAGAAGAAACCAAACAAAAACAAAAAAAAACTTGCAAAGACCTATTTAAAGAGGAAAGCAAATAAGAACGAAGGAGACGGAAAAAAAAAAAGCGCGAAGACGAAGAAAAGCAAACGCAAAGATGAGTGAAAATGAAGAAGAAACCATATAAGGAGAAAGACAAAGAAAAAATCAAAACCGAAGAGACTGAATTAGAATGAATCAAAGAAAACTAAAATACATAAAAACAGAACGAAGAAGAAAATGAAAAACAATGATGTGTGTCGAATAATTTCTCTTCATTTAGGTTTTATAACCCTAGAAAACCTACCAAAATCTTAGCTATCTTCTAACTTAAATTTGTTAATACGTACATTTTCATTTTTAAGTTTGGTTTGGTATATCAGATAATGAAAATATGTTCTATATAGGATTAATGAGACTTATGCTAAAATATGTATAAAAACAATAGAGTGAGGAAAAAATTAAAAGGTAGAATAACCAATACAAAGAAGAAGAAAACAAACTCTAGCAAAACATTAGCATTTTCAATGTAAATAATTAATCATAGAAGAAATAGAAAAATAAGAACCAATAAGAATAAAAATAAAAAGAAGTAAATTAAGAAAAGAAATGACGAAGATAGCAAAGAACAAAGCTATAAAATATACCAAAAAGATAAGGCTAAAGAAGGAAACCAAATGAAAAGATGAAACCGAATAATAAGAAATTGAAAATCTATACATAACTATATCTCTATGATCGCATAAATTAAATTATTTATATTATTATTAGACATTGCTTATTACATGTGTGAATATGTAAATGCACAATCTCTAGCTTAATTTTGTTTATGTGAATCTTTTTCGTTTTTAAATTTGGTTGGGTGTATCAGATAATTAAATTTTTACTTTACATAAGATTAAATAAAAGAGAACTACAATAAAACTATATATAAAAGGGATCAAGTCCTGAAGAATAATCAAGAAAAATAAAAAGAAGAAGCTAAACAAAAGAAATATAGTTAACTCTTAGCAACTTCGACCGCATGAACTAATCATAGAAAAAAACGGAAGAACAATAACCAAAACAAAGACAAAAATAAGAAGAAATATAAAAAAGCGAAGACAATGATATCAAAGAATGAGGACAAAAGATAAAAAAAAAATAACAAAGATGAAGAAGGAGACCGAATAAGAAATTGTAGAACAAAGAACTGAAGAGGAAGGAAGACGAAAAAGAGTAAAGATGAAGAAGAAACAAAAAAAGAAGAAGAAATCGAATAAATAACAAAAATAAAAGAAAAATCTAAAAGACAAAACAAAAGAAAAGAAATAAGAACATTGGTTCACTATAATCAATCATGCTACCAACGAAAAAAGCTTACAAATCAAATTATTTAATCAAATTATTAATACATACTCGCGTGTAGCGCGGGTGAAAAACCTAGTATTTGAAAACAAGTGACAATGTTTAACTGACAAAATAATATAAGAAAAATAAGATAATCAAAATAAATAAATAAATAACGGCAGTTTGTTAATTATTTATATCGGTGAAGATTTCGTTAAAAACAAAATTTCATATTAGCGTTTTTAATCTTATTTTATTTATTTTCACGTATAATATAATATTGTTTTTATTTTTATTTTATGAATGTTAATATATTAAATATTAAATCTATATTTGGAAAATTATCTATTATGAAAGAACACATTTACTCGAAATAGCATCTTTTCAAAAGTATGAAAACATGCTACGTTCATTACAATTTTCTAGTATTGTATTATTCTTAATGGTATCAAAGAAACGTTTGGTAGTCTGTTTGAGTCAATAACCCATAAGAAAATCCAAACTTGTGGAAATTGCTCGAAAGAAGTCATGTGGGCCGAAGAGGCTTGTCGACTTGTGGTAATTGTTTTCTAACGATGTCCCTTTGATTTTGACAAGTATGAAAACATGCTACGTTCATTGTTTCCTATTATGATTGTTATCATATCAATAAACGTTTGATAGTCTGTTTGAGTCAATAACCCATACGAAAATGCAAACTCTTTATTGCTGGAAAGAAGTCTTGCATGTAGGCCAATGAGGCTTGTGGAATAGTTTTCCTATCATTGTCTATCTTTTTTTTTTTTTTTTTTTTTTTTGAACAAATCTATCATTGTCTATCTAAATACTCTTTTTCAGAGAAGGAGAAGACTTCACTTTATCCTGTTTGAGTGAATATTCCACAAGAATGAGGCTGAAATAATTTTCCTTACGTTTGTCTATTTTTTTTTATTTTTTTTTTCGAACCCTTACGTTTGTCTATTTAAGTACCCTCTTTAGGAGAAAGAAAAGACAGCACTTTATCCTTTGAATCTGTATTACCATGAAGCTTTTTCTTTTACTTGCTTTCAACACTCTTATCTTACTCAAAAATTTGGGTGTGTGTTTCTCTGATGAAGTGTCCACGTTCGATGATAATGCTGATAGAAAAGCATTACTTGCGTTTAAGTCTCAAATTCCTGAAAACGAAAGACTAGCCTTGGCGTCATGGAATCACTCTATTCCGTTCTGCAAATGGAAAGGTGTTACATGTGGCCGCAAACACAAAAGAGTTACTCGTTTAAACCTCAGAGGGTTGAAACTTGGTGGGATTATCTCACCTTCTATTGGTAATCTTTCTTTTCTCAAATCACTTAATCTTGGAGATAACTCTTTTGGTGGTACCATCCCAAAAGAGGTGGGAATGTTGTTTAGGCTTCAGCGGTTGAACCTGAGCTATAATACTCTTGAAGGAGTGATTCCAACAAGCCTCTATAACTGCTCTAGATTGGTGACCCTTGATTTAATGTCAAACCGTCTTGTACACGGTTTGCCTTTAGAGCTAGGATCATTATCTAGCCTTGAAATGTTGATTCTTTCTAAAAACAATATTTCAGGGAAGTTTCCCACGTCTTTAGGAAACCTAACATCACTTAGTGCACTTTCCATTGGATATAATCATATGGAGGGGACGGTTCCAGATACAATAGGTAGATTGACCCATCTGATGAAACTCCAAATTTCAGTAAACAATCTCTCAGGTGTTTTCCCACCAATACTATATAACTTGTCCTCGCTTAGGTTTCTATCCATGGTTGGCAATCTTTTCTCGGGTAATCTTAGGCCTGGTTTTGGAAATATGCTTACAAAACTTGAGGAGTTGTATTTAGGGGGGAATTCTTTTTCAGGAGATCTTCCCAAAACAATATCCAATATCTCAAAAATCACACGCCTAGATGTTTCAGAAAACCATTTCACTGGAAATATCCCAAATAGTTTTGGAGCATTACAAGATATGCAATATCTAGGGCTTGCTTATAATTCTTTTGGAAACAGATTAGTGGGAGATCTTGACTTTCTTAGTGCTTTGGTAAACTGCACTCATCTCCAAATGTTGGATGTTGCTTACAATAGACTTGGAGGAGAACTTCCAATCTATGTAGCTAATCTTTCTAACGAGTTGACGGCATTATACCTTGGAGGAAATCTCATCTCTGGAAGCATTCCTCATGACATCGGGAATCTCAAAAACCTCCAATTACTTGGCCTGGGAAACAATCTGTTGACCGGACGAATACCAACCTCTCTTGGAAAGATTTCAGGGTTGATAGTTCTGGGATTGAACGTAAATAGAATGTCAGGAGAAATATCAGCAGATCTCGGGAACATTACTAGCTTAGAGGTTCTCAATTTGTTCAACAATAGTTTTGAAGGACGCATTCCTTCGAGTCTTGGAAACTGTCGTTTGTTACACCTTCGGATGGGATCCAATAGGTTGAACGGGAGTATACCTCAAGAAATCATGCAAATTGAGTCTCTTCTTAACTTGAATGTGTTGCAAAATATGTTGACCGGTCATTTCCCCAAAGATGTTGGAAGATTAAAAAACCTTGTTGTGATATATGCTCAAAACAATATGTTTTCCGGAAGCATCCCAGAGACATTAGGGAAATGTCTTGCCCTGGAAGAGATTTACTTGGATGGAAATGCATTTGATGGAGCTATTCCAGATATTAGAAACTTGAGGGCTCTTAAATACTTCCACTTATCAAACAACAGTTTGTCGGGCGGTATACCGGAATATCTTGCCAATTTTTCCTCGTTAGAAAGTTTGGATCTCTCTGGTAACGACTTTGAGGGAATGGTTCCAACGAAAGGAATATTTCAAACTCTAGAAAAGTTTTCAGTTTCTGGTAATGGAAAGCTTTGTGGAGGCATCCCAGAACTAAAACTAAGTTCATGCCCTCAAAACGTGGTATCAAGGGCGAGAAGACATTCATCAAACAAGAAGAAAATTGTCATCGGTATTGGTATTGGTGTAGCTTCTCCTCTGTTGTTACTACTGGCTCTGAATTTGCTTATGAAAAGAAAGAAGAGAAACAGTGCAGGAAACACCAACAACTTGTTGTCAAATACTTCATTAGACCCTTTCCACGAAAGGGTAACTTATGAGGAGCTTCGTGCTGCGACTCATGACTTCTCTTCAAGCAATTTGATTGGTTCAGGAAATTTTGGCTCTGTTTTTAGAGGGTTGCTTGGTCCCGAGTCTAAAGCTGTTGCGGTTAAAGTTCTAAATCTCCAAACACGTTGATGCGGTCCCTCTTCAGAAGCCAAGAGAAAAGAACACTCAGACTCTGTTTTTGGCAAAATTAACTCTGCCTTTATTTGTTTATGACTTTTTCATTTATAGTTGCGATGGAACCATTTAGTTCCTACAAAGCTGGAAAGGAAATTGAAATGGAAAAGCTACGAGATCACCCACGATCCTACAATCCAGGATTGAGTGGACCACGTAATTATTTAAACAATTGCAGAATATTAAAAGAAGACTTAGTCATAAGACTTAGTCGGCATAACGTTTATTCGGTCGTCTCTCTCTCCTCGACCTTCTCCTGCCACTCTCAACCGCTATGCCCTCTGGTACCTCATCAATACCCCCTCCGTCAAGACGAACCTTGTCCTCAAGGTTCAAGTTAAACTCCGGAAAACTCGCCTCCATCTGCTCCATAGACTCCCAAGTTGCATCATCCGCATGAAGTCCCTTCCAACGTATTAAAACATCTGCCACAAACTTAGTGCCTAGCTTACTCCAACGTATCTCCAACAGTTCCTCCGGTTGAAGCTTCAATGTACCATTATCTCGTAAGGGCGGAAGCTTCCCTATCTCCGGCGTTGCATCCCCAATCCATGGTTTAAGTAAAGACACATGAAAAACCGGATGTATTTTCGTACCTTCCGGCAACGTAAGCCGATACGCTACCGCTCCGATTGTTGCTTCGATCTGAAATGGCCCATAAAACCGGTGGGATAACTTCTGCGAACTCCGGCGAAACAATGTTTTCTGGCGATACGGCTGAATGCGCAACAAAACCCAATCACCGACAGCAAACTGCACATCTCGCCGCTTTGAATCTGCAAGCTGCTTCATACGATTATTTGCAGAAACTAAATGCTGCTTCAACTCCGTTAACAGCTCATCTCGCGAGGCCAGCTGCTCATCCAGCTCCCCAATCAATGCAGACCCGATTTCGTAAGCTGGAATCGGCGGTGGTGGTCGACCATACAAAGCTTGAAACGGTGACATTCCGGTAGATGCATGAAAAGTTGTATTATACCAAAACTCAGCCCATGGTATAAAAGAGCTCCATTTCGTGGGATGATGATGGACAAAGCATCGCAAAAACTGCTCGATACACCGATTGACGACCTCGGTCTGGCCATCGGTCTGAGGATGATAGGCTGTCGACATTCGCAGTTGTGTACCTGACAGTTTCCAAAACTCCTTCCAGAAAGAACTGATAAATATGGGATCACGATCACTTACAATTGATCTCGGTACGCCATGAAGCTTCATGACATGATCAATAAACTTGTTGGCTATCGTTCTGGCTGTATACGGGTGTGCCAACGGTATCAAATGCGCGGACTTCGTTAAACGATCCACCACCACCATCAAGGATGTATAACCCTCCGACCTTGGTAACCCATCAACAAAATCCATCGATATATCTTCCCAGACTTGTGATGGTACCGGAAGCGGCTGAAGTAAGCCCGCAGGAGAAAGAGAGGAATACTTAGCCTTTTGGCATACCTCGCACGTACCCACAAATTCACGGATTTGACGATGCATCGACGGCCAATAATAGTGTTGAGCAATCCGGCGATAGGTCCGCAAAACACCGGAATGGCCTCCCATAGGCGTAGCGTGGTGCTCTCGCATCACCTGAGCGATTAGAGGAGATGAAGGAGGGATGGCGACCCTGTTATGGTAGCAAAGCAGCCCGTTTCTCCATTCATAAGGCTGACCCGGCTTCGCTTCTGCCAGCTTCCCGATCTGGATTAAGTAAGAATCCGTGGTGCTTAAAGCTCGAATCTCGTCCCACCAGGACGACTGTTGGACAAATGTGGCTGCGAGAATAGGACTGCCATGAACACGCGAGAGTGCGTCCGCCGCAGAATTTGATTTCCCTGGCTTCTAAGTGATAACGTAGTCATACCCGACCAACTTGCCCATCCACTTCTGTTGCTCGGGAGTCAGTATCCGTTGCTCCAACAAAAAACGCAAACTTTTTTGATCAGTTTGTATGATGAATCGTCTCCCCAAAATGTATGGCCTCCAAGTTCGAATCGCAATCACAATGGCTAACATCTCCCGCGCGTAAGTAGACCAACTTTGCTTTGACACGCCCAACGTGCGGCTCATAAACGCAATCGGCCTCTCGTTCTGTGACAACACAGCTCCGATGCCTTCTCCAGAAGCATCCGTCTGTATGACAAATGGGATGGAAAAATCTGGTAACGCCAATGTGGGTGTCGTCGTTAGGGCCTGTTTCAGTTCTGTGAAAGCTTTCTCCGCCGCCGCGCTCCACGAAAACTGACCTTTGCGTAGTAAATTGGTTAGCGGCCGAGCGATTAATCCATAATTCCGGACGAACTTCCGGTAGTACCCGGTGAGTCCTAAGAATCCCCTGAGTTCTGTCACCGTAGTCGGGGTCGGCCAATCCAACATCGCCGCAATCTTTTCTCGGTCCGCTTTAACTCCCACACCCGAAATTATGTGACCGAGATACTCCAACTCCAGCTGGCCGAAAGCACACTTCTTCATCTTGACAGCGAGTTTGTGCTTCCGTAATATATCGAAGACCTCACGTACGTGCTGTATATGGTCACTCAAGGAAGCACTGTATATTAGAATGTCATCAAAAAATACGAGTACCGTTTTGCGGAGCAGGGAACGAAAGACGGTGTTCATGAGCGCCTGAAACGTCGACGGCGCGTTGCAGAGGCCAAATGGCATTACCAAATACTCGTAATGGCCATTATGAGTACGAAAGGCAGTCTTAGGAATATCCGGTGGCGACATTCGTACTTGGTGGTAACCGGCCGTCAAATCCAGTTTCGTGAAATACTTGGCACCGTGAAGTTCATCCAACATATCTTCCACCGTGGGGATTGGAAAACGGTCTTTGATAGTGACCGAATTCAACGCCCTATAATCCGTACAAAACCTCCAAGATCCATCCTTTTTCTTGACGAGCAAAACCGGTGACGAGAATGGTGATGAACTTGGGCGTATAATACCGGCACTTAACATCTCCTGCACTTGTCTCTCGATCTCGTCTTTCTGGTAATAGGCATAGCGATACGGCCTAACATTCACCGGATCAGCTCCCTCTTTTAATGTTATCCGGTGTTGTATTTCCCGCTCAGGCGGCAGCGCCGTTGGGGTCTGGAATATGTCATGAAAATCGGAAATTAGGTCGGTCATCTCTGCAGGTATACCGATATGAACGTCTTTGGGCTGGGTCACGCTAATAGCGAAAATTGTCTGGCCTTGACGGACCTCCTTTGCAATAGCTTCTTGCTTAGTGGGCCGTAACTCTGTTGCATCTAGGCCCACCAGATTAACCTCCTTACCAGCCCAACGGAATGACATCGTCTGTTGTCCCCAATCGCAAAGTGTTGGCCCCAAGCTGACTAACCATTGAACTCCCATCACTAGATCGAGACCCACCAAGGGCAACGCGTACAACGTCACCGGAAAAACGACGCCACCCATCATAGTCGGAACTGCTTCGAAACTGCTCCGACAAGTTAACGGAGACCCGTTTGCGACGCGCACAGTGAACGGAGGAGTTGGTGTCGCAATCAGATGCATCTCCTTTGCTGCCTTCTCCGTAATGAAATTGTGGGTCGACCCACTATCGATCAAAGCTATCATCCGCTGCTTTTTGATCGATGCTTGGATCCGAATGGTGCTGGAATTATCCCACCCCGCGAGAGCATACATGGTGATTTCCGGTTTCGGATCTGACTCTTCATCATCCCCGGTATCCATGTCCTCGTCTTGTTCACCCTCCATTATAAACAGTTGCGGTTGTTTACATTTATGCCCCGGAGTGTATCGTTCATCACAGCTGAAACAAAGACCGAGACTGCGCTTTCTCTTTAGCTCTTCCCAACTCAATTTCTTAGGGCCTTGTACCGGTGGCTGTGCTTCCCGGGTCGAAACTGATCGGTTCTGGTTAAAAGGCCGGTATGGTGGTTTCGCTGGACTCATCTTCTTCTGTCTTTGTATCTGACCATCCATGAGTCGTGCGTAATTGATAATCTCTTTTAACGTTTTTGGTCGGAACATGCGAATACCATCAGCTATTACCGGTGATAATCCTCCCATGAAAGTCCCAACCAGCGCCTGCGACCAACCCCGAACCTTGTTCTGTAACCGTTCAAACTCCTGCTGATATTCACTCAATGAACCTGTCTGTCGAATGCGTGACAAAGCTTCGTGAAAATCTTCTCCGTCTGTCGGCCCGAACCGCGCCCACAACTCCTCCTCAAAAACTTCCCACGTTATCACAATCTGATCCTCACGGAGAGCCTTTGAAATTGCCTGCCACCACTCATTGGCAATCCCATCCAGATGGAACGAAGTAAAGCTTACTTGCTGTTCGTGCGGCATTTCTTGATACTCAAAGAATTGCTTAACTTTGCTCACCCATTCGGTTGGATCACCGCCTGCGAATCTCGGAAACTCCAATTTCACATACCTCTGACCGCTACCGGCAGATGCAACTGGATTCACGCTCTCTCCTCGGTGACTAGCATTGAATGGTTGATTACCGTCCGGTCTCCGACTTCCTCGTGACGCGTTAGATCCACCATTTTCGCGACTAGTTGTCACCGCCTCCATAACTCGTGTGAGATTTTCCTCCATCCGACGAAACTTTTCGTCTAGATCTATCCGTATGTCGACCATTCCTCCCGTAAGTTTTTGTAACTCGTCCTGCATCAGTCCGCAACTTGCCTCCAACTCATCCAAACGATCTGTGGTATTAGCCATGGGCTCGACAGAAACGTCTTGAGCCACGACTTGCTTCCCGGTGCGCTTAGATCTCCTCGGACTAATTGTGACTGTGTTTGAGAACAAATGTAGAAAGGAAAAAAAAATGAAAACTGCTCTGATACCACGTTGATGCGGTCCCTCTTCAGAAGCCAAGAGAAAAGAACACTCAGACTCTGTTTTTGGCAAAATTAACTCTGCCTTTATTTGTTTATGGCTTTTTCATTTATAGTTGCGATGGAACCATTTAGTTCCTACAAAGCTGGAAAGGAAATTGGAATGGAAAAGCTACGAGATCACCCACGATCCTACAATCCAGGATTGAGTGGACCACGTAATTATTTAAACAATTGCAGAATATTAAAAGAAGACTTAGTCATAAGACTTAGTCGGCATAACGTTTATTCGGTCGTCTCTCTCTCCTCGACCTTCTCCCGCCACTCTCAACCGCTATGCCCTCTGGTACCTCATCACACGTGGCGCAGCCAAGAGCTTTATGGCGGAATGTGAAGCCTTGAAAGGTATAAGGCATCGAAACCTAGTGAAACTTGTGACTTCTTGTTCAAGCATTGATTTCAAAGGAAATGAATTCAAAGCTCTTGTGTACGAGTTTATGCCGAATGGAAATCTAGACACGTGGCTGCACCGAGAGGAAGTCGAAGGCTCGACAAACCTTACCAGACCATTGAAGCTAAGTGAACGACTTAACATAGCCATAGATGTTGCTTCAGTTCTGGATTATATCCATTCCCATTGTCATGACCCGGTAGCTCATTGTGATCTAAAGCCAAGCAATGTTCTTCTAGACAATGATCTAACAGCCCATGTAAGCGACTTTGGACTCGCTCGAATCCTTGACCAAGATTCCTTCATCAACCAAGTTAGCTCCACGGATGTAAGAGGAACCATCGGCTATGCAGCACCAGGTAAAATTATTTATGAATATTGAATCATGTCATCTTTCGTAAATTTTTCTTCTTTTGTCTTATCATTTCTTTTTGATCATTGTGATGAAGAATATGGAATGGGAGGCAAACCATCGAGAGAAGGGGATTTTTACAGCTTTGGTGTGCTTTTGTTGGAGATCTTTACTGGAAAACGTCCCATTGATGAGCTTTTTGTGGACGAATCTACTCTCCGTTGCTATACCGAGTTGGGGTTGCACGAACATGTTCTTGATATAGCTGACATATCGATTCTCCAAGGCGAAGTTCGCAACAGGAACATGAGTACTGTTGCTGAGTGTTTGAAGATGGTGTTTCATGTGGGGATAAGGTGCTGTGAAGAATCTCCCACAAATCGTACGACGATGGCTCAAGCTTTAGCTGAATTAGTCTCAATCAGAAAGAGGTTCTTTAGTACCAAGAGGACGAGATTGTAGACGCTCACGTGGTTTGTGACTTTTGGCAAACTTTGCCGACGGACGATATGCACGTATCTATGTTTGAAAATTAGTAATGTTTTGTGTACGCTTTGGTAATGATATGATGAATGACTAAATATGTAATTGTACTATATATTTCTATTTGAGAAATCGAACGAGCTCTGTCTCTCTCTTTATATCATTTTTTTTTCTTTCTTTCTTTCATAATCTCTTGCTTGCACTACAAGAATCTCTTATCTGACAATTTTTTTATTTTAGTGACTGTGAGATCCCTGAAACCATCACTGAAGAAGTTTCGAGGCAAAGATCGGTGTGTTTTCACGAAGACTTGACGCCCTGTTTCTAATAGTATCATCTCTAGGAGATAAGTAAGTATACTGATTCGAAAGAAAATTATGGCCAAGGTATTGGTTTCCTCTGTTCTTTAGCAACTTATAGATTGCAATGCATATGAGAGAAATAATGTTTTTTTAGTTTAATTAAGTACTGATTTAATTAATTAATTAATTAATTAATTAGTTTTGAGTATTCCTATTGAGCTAGGGTTTAGGAAAAGTTTTTCCCCCTTTTTTTTTTTTTGCCTCTATAAATTATAGAACCTCTGTGTGAAATTATCATCAAACAAAGTTTCTGAAAATTTCTGTCTTTGCTCGAGATAACAAAAATCTAAAAACCCGCTTTGATCAAATATGTGGAATCAAAAGCCTAGGTTCAGGTTTGAGATGAATACCTCCGCTGAGAAGGAAGTTGGTGTAGTGTCTCCGATATTCGAGTATGGCGGATGCGAATGGTAAAACGAGAAGAATCGGAACTTTAACTTAATTATGCTCTGTTCAATTCTCTAAAGATTGATTATTTGATTTGTATTTGTTCCTTAATCTTTTTTAAAAAAAAATTCTTTCAGGTGTCTCAAAGTTTGGCCCAAGGGTTGTCTTTATGATGTTTACCTGCACGTTGCAAATCCTAGATCATTGCGAACTGGTTGGAAAAGGAATGTTAAATGCTACTTTGTTATGTTAAATCAATCCGACAAAGAGCTCTACAATTCATCAAGTAATGAATTATACCCTTCCATATTTGACTCTTTTTTGTTATTTTATAAATATCATGACTTCAGAATTTACAAAAATCATACACCCATAGAGACTTTAATTGGTGCTGCACCTATTTGTACAAAAAAGAAAGTGGAAAGGAAGAAAACGAACATATAGGGAGAAACCAATTAAAGTCTCTTTGGGTGTATGAATTGAGAGGTCTTTTGAGAAAGTAGTGAAGCTAGGTTTTATTAGTCAAGATTGATGGTAAGCTGATAAGAATATATCCCTTAATCAGAAGGAAGATTTGCAAGATTCTCTTCTGATATAGAACATTGTTGCAATAAAAAATAGGCCTACACTCATATGTTTGAATCTTGAAGAGGTAGCAACTAGCAACTATATAGATGCATGTGATTGATGAAGAAGTTACAACTTAATTTATTTATTTTTTTCGTTTTTTGTTTATATTCCACAGTTGGACAAACAAACACCTCGTTTTGTGCTGAGACTCCAGCATGGGGTTTCCGAACGGTCTTGCCTCTAAGCGAATTTCGGGAAAATGGCAGACTGATCATTGAAGTATACATTGATGTTGTTGAGGCTATTGATGGAGAAGGCACGGATGTATCACAGAAGAAGGAGGCTGTGGATATCAACGATGTATCACACAAGAAGGAGGCTGTGGATAACAACGGTTTTCAAGCTTTTGCTTCTCACGTAAGTTTAAAAGGATATTTTTGTTTTAAAGATCAAAAGTATGTTTCAGTTGATTTCATTATAGGGCACTCTTTATTTGGCAGGTTACTTCAGTGAAAAAGGTATTCACGGAACACATGGTTAAGACAGAATACAAGAATGTGCTAATCAACGCTTACAGCAAGATAAGTGAGCTAGCGGAATTAGGTTCTAAGATGGACTGGTTGAAGTCAAAGCTTGATGAAGTTTCCTTGAAGAGGAAGAAAGAAGATGATGATGATGGGTCTCGGTTCCAACAGCTCGAGGAACGTATCAAGAATCTTGAACTGATGGAATCTGGCTTCAAGATTGACTCTTTGAAGTCAAAACTTGATGAGATCTCCTTGGAGAGGAAGAAATCATGTGATGCTGATAGGTCTCTTGTTCGAAAACTTGAAGAGATAACCAAGAAGTTTGAATTGATGGAAACGGACTTTGTCTCTCTGAATTCAAAGATTGAGGAGATCTCCTTGGAGAAGAAATCATGCGATTCTTATATGTCTCTTTTCAAAAGACTTGAAGAACGCATCAAGAATCTTGAAATGATGGAATCAGGATTCAAGATTAACTGTTTGAAGTCCAAGATTGATGAGATCTCCATGGAGAGAGAGAAATCATATGATGCTGATGGATCTCGTGTTCAAAAGCTTGAAGAACGCATTAAGAATCTTGAACTGATGGAATCGGGATTCAAGATTGACTGTTTGAAGTCAAAGCTTGAGGAAATCTCCTTGGAGAAGAAGAAAGCATATGATGCTGATGAGTCTCTTGTCCAAAAACATGAAGAACTTGTCAAGAGTCTTGAACTGATTGAATCGGGCTTAAAGTCAAAGCTTGAGGAGGTTTCTTTGGAGATAAAGAGGGCAGATGATGATGATGGTTCTCGTGTCCAACCACACGAGGACCGCATCAAGAATCTTGAGCTTGTGGTGTCAGATCTCATAGTTGAGCTGGACAAGGAGAAGGCCAAATCTTTTGTTGATGGATTTTTGCTGGTCGATGGTGTTGCTTAATTTAGAAATCTAGTTTTTAATTTATTGATTTTTTTCTAGTAATTTTACTACTATCATCGGTTTTCTAGTTTCCCCTTTTTTTATTTTTTTTTTATTTTTTTTTTTTTTATGTTGCTTTCCGGATTTTAGTAGTCTAGAGATTTGGCTTAATTAAAAGACTTGGTGTTGACGGTTTCATTCTCTCTTTATCTGAGTCACTTTTGTACAATTCACTTGACTATTTTTTTTGGGATTAATTCTAAAGTTCCATAAACTAACTTGAGAGACGTAAACATGTTTCAGTTGCTCAAAATATATGTTTGTTAAGTTAAAATTTTCTAATTACAAAACATTTGTTGTTGTGTAAGTAAGACTACGCAATTTAAAAGAGTTGCCCAAAAAACAAAGAAAAGATTGATTGAGTATTTGAGTTTAAAACCCCTTAACTATAACCTACTGTAAAACTTCTCAACTAATTTGTCTGTTAATGAAGCAATCCTCTGCCTTGTATTAAATAAAACCTACGTGACAAATGCTAAATCAAAACTATCCGTTTTGAGGTTGGCAAAAAATTACATGGATAATATTAAATGACACAACTGCTTATAAAAACCCATCAAAATATACAAACATAAAACACCATATTTTTATTCACATCCTCAATATTGTCCCGTAACTGTTTTACAATAATACTGTTTCACAAACACAGATTATAACATGGAAAAGACAAATTATATATAACACAAAACAATGTAACGATAAATTGTCTGCCCAGATGTGCAGATTTTAAAACCTCATATAAAAAAAAAGATACAAAAATATAAATAGAATTAACAAATAGAAGACTAGAATTAAACGTAGTTTAAAAAGTAGTTAACAGTGGATGCTATATATTATAACTAAAGAGGTGTTAATAATAGTAACTAGAGATGGTAGGAGAAGGAGGAGCAGGCTATGCAGGCAAGGAGGTAGATGGCTGAGGAAGCTCCGTCGTTGTCGAGATTACAAGTGCTTCGCTTGAATCTGCAACTTTTGTCTTTGTTGCAATTCGTGATTGATTGCATCTTCTTCTTCGGACGATTTTGATCTTCTCTACAACTCTTTATCTTCTCTCTCTGCTTCAATGCTTCTTCTGCTCTGCTCACCATTTTTTGTAGGTGAAAGAGCTCAAAGAATTTAGTGTAGGACAAGAGTCGCACTTCCTGTCTCCATATATATAGAGCCAAGTTTCTTTATGAATTTCAATATTATTGTGGACTAGTCGTCTGAAATGGCATTTTAAGTAATTGTAGCTTAAACTTATTTTATAAAACAACCAAAACAATCTTTTAACACGTGTAAATGATGCATTCGCAATAAAGTCTTTTACTTCAAATTTTTAATATGTATTTATTATATTTATGCCTACTTTAAATTAAAACATCTTACATTATCAACTAAAATTAAGATTTACATAAAACTTTTAAAATGTTGCAAGATCCATGTTGTTGTGAGCGTATCCCTTATACAGAGGCCCTACTGTTCAAATCCTGGATTCATGATACCAAACATTTTATTGAAAATGTTTCCAAATAGTTTGAAATACTATGGACAGTATTTGTTTTATTGGACACATAAACGCCAAACTTTTTTCTACAGATTCAATGCATCTTTTTTTTGTTCTTTTAAATTTAAATGTGCATACTCAAATTGTTTATGATAGAAGAACTCAGGGAATGTTTAATTTTGAGTTAGTTTTAAAATTTAAACCCATATTAACACAAGACAAATATATATTTTTTCTATATTTTTTTATGCATAAAACTATAGAGCTCTAGGTGATAAATCTGTTTCTACTCTAAAAATAACTTTTTCATCGATGGAAAAATGCAACCAATTTATAATCTACCTTTTATTTTTTTTTGGTTAGCGGCTAACTAAAAAGTTGTGTATATAACTGCAAATCACAAGTTGTTTAAATTTAAATTATAAAGTAAGAGCTAGAAAAGCAAGTAGTTAGCAAAGATAATTGCCAATGGAGTTGACCATTGTTTTAAGTTTTAACAACAGCGCACTTGGTTCTCTAAATAGGAATCCAATTGATTATCCAATCATTTGTGGGAAGTGAATATAGTAATGTATTTGTAACATGCATTAAACCCATAAATGAGTAAAGCCTAATGCCAATTATTAACACAGTGATGCTAAAGAAGTTTATGTAGATGAATATGAAGCAGTAGTACTGTATAGATATGTGGAATCTTTTGTCATTGTTATAACAAAATGTGGAATTATTGAAAAAAGTAAAGAAGAAAGATAATTTGGTTTTGGCTGGGAGCGAAAAATGGCATGTGGAGAGGACAATGTCACATGTCACATGTAAGAACGTTATGATGTTTGGTCTGAAACGGCGCCATTATGCATGCATTTCACTTCCTCTCACATTTACTCATCAAACACATTCCCTTCAATAGTCCTGATGGATAAACTTGTAGATCATATTCAATGCTCCTCCACATTGTATAGTGGCAGGAAACCATAACTATAACAACAACAAATCAAACCAAAATACTTAAAATTTAAATCAGATAAAAAATTAAATACCAAATTGGTTTATTAACTGAAACCCCAAAAACCCGATATAAAAACTGAAACAAACTTTTTTTTGTCAACAGTCTCTATTTCTAGAACAGTTTGTGAATTGATGTTGTTACGAAAAAATAATAATAATAATAATAATAATAATCTTAAACTTACTTTTTTCTCCATTCCCGGTATCTTGTATAATTAATTATTGATCTTCAATCAATCTTTGTGCCTAAAATTCTGGATTAGAGCTGTGGGCGTCTATGTCCATATTAGTATGTCTAATAACGTCCATTTGTTTGTGGATAAAATATTGTTCGTATCCATTTAGGATCATGTTTATATTGGCGCATACCCATTATGGCCAATCAAAAATGGATAGTCCATGGGCTGTCTGTGGACAAAACAAAACAGATTTTTAATTATATGATTTTTTTTTTGAAATCGTTTTTTTTTTCTTTGGGCAGATTATGAGAAATAATTTTTCCCCAAATCGATTTGACCTAGATTTATATATCAATTGGACAGCACATGTCCATACGTGTCCGTCCACATTTGTCCATAGGCTAAGTTGGACATGCCTAATTATGCCCATATCGAAAATAGGCTTGTCCATGAGCCGATGTCCAGATTGACATCTATATTCTAGATGAGTACTAACAATTACCTGAATTATGCAACAAAAGCACACAAAGATGAAAAGGAAACAAAAAACTAGTACCTTATAAGGGCACAAAGAATTAAACAACACTAAACCTGCGACAAATTTCTTCTGCTATTGCAAGGTCAACCGCAGTCAGAAAGAGCCATTCCGTTAGCTGTTGGAACCAAATTTTTAAACCAAATGGGTTGAATAAAATTGTGAACAAATGTGAAAAGAAATGGGCTTTGGCTCATGTAAAATGAATGAGAAAGTTAAGTGAGTTAAATGAAAGAGCACTTCATTTGTCCCACATTGGAAAGAAGGAACTTTTTCCTCTTGTTTAAATATAGACATTTCCAAACAAGGTTCAATAGCCTTTAGTGGGAGACTATGGAGGTTGAGAGAAAGGGGCCATTATGCAAAAACACACACGCGCGCGCGCGCCGCCGCCGCCGCCGTGCCGAGCCGGGCCGGGCTTGGGTCTTGGGTCTTGGTGAATGTATTCTTTTGTTAAACCCCAAAACGAAATCGCATAATGTCGAGAATAAATCTTCCAGAAACTTCTAGAAGATTGAGTTCGGATTTTCGTTTTGATAAACACGAAAATATATATGGAATATATCCACATTCCTTGTCGGCTGCTTCGCTTCCACGCCAAGTAAAAAAGGATATTCTCCGAATATTTTTTCCTTGCGCGTAGAGCATATCCCTTGCGGATCAAGCCTCTCTAAACTATAAATAAAGGGTCTCACCTCTCTCATTATTCATTCACTCGAAAATCTTCTCTCCAGCAAATCTCCTACATCTTTCTTCTTCTCTAAACCTAAGTGTCTCGAGAGTATAGCGTAGAATAATAGTTCGCAGATTCTATAGTCGAGTGTCGCGACTATAGTCTCACGTAGTTGTATCTTGGGACTCTCAATCTCATCAAACCGTCACACTGCGGGAGATTTATTGAGTTAAGGAAAGAGATCAAATCTTGCCTCTACGTATTCGTCTCTTTTCTTAAAGGTTTTTTCAATCGTTTTATTACTATTTAATATCCATACTATGAGATTTTTATTCGTATTTTTCAATATGGATTTTCGCGGTCCTACAGTTTTAACTCAATAAATCCGATACCTGTTTATCGCTTGAATCGGATTGAAAATTGCGAAACAGTTTTTTCTTATATGATATTATAAAACGGTTTTATAAAACGTTTTTTAGATCTAAATTTTCTGCGAACGCTCTGTAGCTATTCAGCAGAAAGTTTCGATCTCAAAAAAGGACGAATATCATTATTTGATAAAACGATTTACGCGACAGCTTTTAGCAGGATCGCGAAACGTGTTTTCAACTCGATCATATCTGATCTAATATAATGTTTAAGAGCATGTCTCTGTGAACTTAGCGAATTATTTTAATCGCTTACCCCACATCTGTTATCAATACTGACAAAATATGTCTTTTGTGAAACAGATCCACAATGTCTGGTGGTGTTGACAACACAAACAATGAGACTGTGGAAATCTACCTGCTGTTAACGGCACTGGTGTTCCAGCTACACTCGCTGCACCAACTCTGCCTAGCAACATAAGCGCAGGGCTTACGCCTGACAAATTCGATGGCACAAATTTCAAGCAGTGGCAGCAGAAGATGCACTTCTTTCTGACCACGCTAAATTTGGCAAGGTATCTCGTTGAGACTAAACCTGAGCTGCCTGCAGATGCAAATCCAGATCCACATGCTGTTTTGACCGTGGAAAATTGGACGCAAGGAGATTTCCTGTGCAAAGGCTACATTCAAAATCGCGTAGAAAACCAACTATACAATGTTTACAGTGAGGTCAAAACATCCAAGGAGCTGTGGGATGCCCTGGATAAGAAGTACAAGTCGTTTAATGTGGGTTCAGGAAAATTCGCTGCTGCGAAATTTCTTAACTTCGTCATGGTGGACTCAAAACCCATTATGGACCAAGTGCATGACCTACAGATGATACTCCAAGAGATATCAGATGAAGGAATGAAGATCTGTGAGACTTTCACAGTGAATTGTTTCATCGAGAAACTACCCCTGGCTGGGCAGACTTCAAGAACTATCTTGCATTTAAGCAAAAGCCTCTGACTTTGGCTAACTTGACTTATAGGCTGCAGAATGAGTCACTAAAGCGTGAAAAAGCTGAACCAGTTTCAGACTCATGATGCGAATGTGGCTGAATATCGCAACAAACCAAAAGGCAGGCTGAACCCTAACAAGGGTGCGCTGAATAAGTTTGCTAATCAGGCTTCCACGAGCTTCAAGAAGAAAGCCCAATCCCAAGCCCCCCAATTACCAAAGAAGAAATTCTCAGGGAAGTGTAATCACTGTGGCAAGATTGGACATCGCGGAGCCGATTGTCGCAGCAAGGCCAGAGAGAACCAAGCCAATCTGACAGAGTTTGACATGGTGGCTGTTGTTACAGAAGCTAACATGGTTGAAGAAAATCCGATGTTATGGTGGTATGACACTGGTGCTACCACACACATCTGCATTGATAGAGAGATGTTCAGCACTTACCAGAAAAGCAAGGGAGATGATCGTCTGCTGATGGGAAATGTGTCCCACTCCAAGATTGAAGGCACTGGAAAAGTGATCCTTAAGATGACATCAGGAAGAGAACTCACACTCAATAATGTGAAGCATGTTCCAGACATGAGGAAGAATCTGATTTCTGGCACTCTGATGAGCAAGCATGGGTTCGCCATTAATTTCGAGTCTGACCAGCTGATTCTCAGGAAGCATGGTGTTTTTATTGGAAAAGGTTTTGTTAAGGATGGATTGATTAAGATGTGGTATCTCCAGTCCAGAGAAAAATTGATGTACCTGTTTCCAATGATTTGATTAATAAGAAACCAGTTGCTTATGTGGTGGAGTCTTCTAATATTTGGCATGAACGATTAGGACATGTAAATTATAAGTCTATTGAAAGACTGATGAATTTGAACCTAATTCTGAAATGCAAAATAAACAAAGATAAATGTGAAGTATGCGTACAAGTAAAACTCACTAAAACACCATCTCCTCATTTTGAAAGAATAATTGAACCTCTGGGCTTAATACACACAGATTTGTGCGACTTGAAGTATGTACAAACTAGAGGTGGTAAAAAGTATATTGTGACATTCATAGATGATTGTACAAGATACTGCTACGTCTAGTAAAGATGAAGTTTTGGAAAAATTCAAGGAGTACAAAACTGAAGTTGAAAACCAACTGGGGAGAACCATCAAAATGGTTAGGAGTGATAGAGGAGGTGAGTATGATGGACCTTTTAATGCGTTCTGTCAGGAGAAAGGCATCATACATCAAACCACTGCTCCCTATTCACCAGAATCTAACGGAGTTGCAGAAAGAAAGAATCAAACTCTGAAAGAGATGATGAATGCAATGTTGCAGGAATCTGGGCTACCGCAGAATCTGTGGGGGGAAGCGCTGCTAGCCACAAACTATATCCTCAACAAAATACCACACAAAGTAACTGGCAAAACGCCATATGAGCTTTGGAAATGTTCAGCACCTTCTTACAAATACTTGAAAGTGTGGGGGTGCTTAGCAAAAGTTCAAGTACCGCCTCCTAAGAAGGTTTCGATTGGACCTAAAACTGTGGACTGTATTTTCATTGGATATGCGCACAACAATAGTGCCTATCGGTTTCTGGTGCACAAGTCAGATATAGCAGATATCCATGAAAATACAATTATTGAATCAAGGAATGTGTCATTCTTTGAGAATATCTTTCCGTGTAAAGATAGACAGAAGCTGAAGCGAACTCATGACGCAATTGTTTCTGCTAATGAGGTTAGTACATCTGGTACTTCAGTAAATGAAGCAGAAGAAAATGAAGTTGAACCCAGACGTAGCAAGAGAGCTCGTAAGGAAAAATCATTTGGTGAAGAATACTTAGTGGTATTTCTCTGTGAGAATGAGCCAAGGACATATTCTGAAGCCATGTCTACACCAGACGCAGATTTCTGGAAAGAAGCAATCAACAGTGAAATGGATTCTATTTTGCAGAACCATACATACATAATCACTGATTTACCTCCAGGATTTAAAGCACTAGGGTGTAGATGGATCTTCAAAATGAAGATCAAAACTGATGGAGCTATTGATAAGTACAAGGCAAGACTTGTGGTGCAAGGATTCAGACAAGTTGAAGGTCTAGACTTCTTTGACACTTATTCTCCAGTGACGAGAATAACTTCAATCAGAATATTAATAGCAATTGCATCTTTAAGAGACCTGGAAATCCATCAGATGGATGTAAAAACAGCTTTCCTTAATGGTGATTTAGAAGAGGAAATCTACATGAAACAACCTAAAGGTTTTGTGGTACCAGGTCAAGAAGACGAAGTTTGTAAACTTGTGAAATCGCTGTATGGACTGAAACAAGCTCCAAAGCAATGGCATGAAAAATTTGACCATGTGATGATGTCAAATGGATTCAGAATCAATGAGTGTGACAAATGCATCTACGACAAGAATACTCCCAGCGGGTACATTCTGCTGTGTCTGTATGTTGACGACATGTTCATCATGGGTAGTAACAAGGATATAATTCAACAGACCAAGAACATGCTTAGTGGACAGTTTGACATGAAAGACATGGGTCTTGCGGATGTTATTCTCGGTATTAAGATCACAAGGAATTCTGAGGGAATCACCTTATCTCAGGAGCATTATGCTGATAAGATACTTCAGCGGTTCAAAAATTATTCGAATGGAACTGCGAAAACTCCAGTGGATACATAACTGCACTTGACTAAAAACTCTGGTGAAGCAGTGTCACAAGTTGAGTATGCAAGGGTAATTGGAAGTCTGATGTACTTGACCAATTGTACCAGGCCTGACTTAGCGCATGCAATGAATGTATTAAGTCGCTACACAAGCAATCCTGGTCATACACACTGGAAAGCTATAACAAGAGTGTTGAATTATGTGAGATACATTAAAAGTTATGGATTGCACTATGGTAAAGAACCTGCAGTTTTGGAAGGATACAGTGACGCAAACTGGATATCGGACTCAAAGAACTCAAAATCCACAAGTGGATATGTCTTTACATTAGGAGGTGCAGCAATATCTTGGAAATCTTCCAAACAAACTCTACTGGCCAGATCTACAATGTAATCTGAGTTCATTGCTTTAGACAAAGCGGCAGAGGAAGCAGAATGGCTTCGAAATTTCTTGGAAGATATTCCAATGTGGGAGAAATCAGTACCGGCACTGCGTGTACACTGTGATAGCCAGTCGGCTATAGTCCGGGAACTGAATACTCTCTATAATGGTAAGTCTCGTCACATCAGGAGACGACATAAAACCATTAGACACTTGATCACAACTGGTGTAATCTCGGTCGATTACATTAAGTCAGCTGATAACCTAGCGGATCCATTTACAAAAGGTTTGACAAGAGATCAAGTTTTGAAATCATCAAAGGGAATGGGTCTTTTGCCTATGACTTAAGAGGATGTTCGATGGACACCCAACCTTCGCGATTGGAGATCCGAAGAGGCTGGTTCAAAGGGACAACTAAATCAAACAGAATCTGTTTACAGCACTGCAAGACAACATGTCTGAGCCCAGCTCCCAAAATGATGCACAGTGCTTCCTGTAAGTTTAAAGGATAAATGTTGCTTTTAATGATATGAGTAGCTTTCATATATATATATATATATATATATATATATATATATATATATATATATACGGAGTATTAACAAGATACTTTTCTTATATGACAGGAGCTGTAACATCCGTAAACCGAAGTGTTGTTTTGGAAGTGGTGTCGGACGACACCAAGTGACCGGGTGTGCTTGCATATGCTCTATACGGAGTGAATCTCGGGTTGGCTGTGCATGTTCTTGTTTGATTGTTGTGCAGTTGGTCTAAAGGTTCAAGCATTGTGTAGAAAAATGTGTAAAACGACTTCTGGTTAGTTGGTGTCGAGCGACACCGGTTTGGGAATCAATTTCCGGTTTAAATCGATTGTGTTCGGTTTTGTGGGGTTGGTCGAGTGGTGTCGACCGACACCGGTTATTGTGAATCAAGTCGGTTTGATTTAAGTCGCTGGTTTTGGTCGGTTTAGGGAAGGAAACCCTATTTCTCGATTTAAAAGAGGTGCAGCAGCGAGTTGAGGCTCATTTTTTCGAGGTTGGAGTTTCCAGAGAGAAAAGAGGTGATTTTGGGAGAATTTTGAAAACACTGTTCATCGGGATTACTGTTCATCGCATATTGTTCATCCGGAATACTGTTCATCGCGTACTGTTCATCGGGATTACTGTTCATCATTTTTTCTCTTTCCTCTTTGTTCAATCCGTTGTCGAGGTGAGTGCGTAACCGTAGGCTCGTGAATCACTAGAGATTCGTTGGTAGATGAGGTTTTTGTTGTGTTCTTGAGCTGTTCTTGAGTTATTTGTGTATTTGATCGTATATGGGGGTTGAATCCCATTGGTTGTGTGTTTGATGTGATTAATGGTTGAGTTTTGTGTGTCCTTCGTGATGTTTATGTGATGATTGATGAGTTTGATCTTGATTGATGTCGTGGATTGAGTATTTTGGTGTTTTTGTGTTGGAAAAATCGAGTTGGGCATCGGTCGACACCGACGGTTGATGTCTTGCGTTTTAGCGCACTCTAACCACTGTTTTCACGTGTTTTATCGAGTCTTTATAGTCTTTATCGAGTCTTTACAGGTTGAAAGTCATTCAAAGGAGCATTTCGGTGACACGGAGTGGCAAGATGCGATATAGAGCAAAAGGGGTCGAAATAACCAGAAAGTTGGCAATCAAACTTGACGCCCAAACCCGTCGATCGACTGGCCTTTTGATCGAATGCCCACAAGATAGGAATTTGAGTCAGCTTTCATTTGGCGCTGGTTTCAGGTCATTCCGATAAACGGTTGACGAGTTATGATGGTTTTTGTGAAGGCATGTCAGACCAGACGACCTCACCCCGGCGACCAGCCCCGGCGACCAGCCCGGCGACCAGCCCGGCGACCAGCCCGGCGACCAGCCCGGCGACCAGCCCCGGCGACCGGCCCCGGCGACCAGCCCCAGCGACCGGCCCGGCGATCCGCCCGGCGACCGGCCCGGCGATCCGCCCGGCGACCGGCCCGGCGACCAGCCCCGGCGACCGGCCCGGCGACCAGACCCGGCGACCGGCCCGGCGATCACGCCGGCGACCGGCCCGGCGATCGACCCGATCGACCCGGCGATCGACCCGATCGCCCGTCAGCCGTCAATCACCTCCCGTTGATCAGTGCGTTCGATCTACACCGTCCATCAGCCGATCGATCTCGACCGTTCAATCCCCATTGTTCGATCTCGACCGTTCGATCATCGGTTTTCGACACCTAACCTATTTACACTCGTTTTTGAGCCGTTGTTTAGGCTATGCTTTCTTTTAGGTTTTCTTTTACAGTTTGTTTTTGGAGAGTTTTTCGAGGGGAAGATCTCTGAATCCATCTCTGAATCCTGAGTGACAGTATTGGAGAAGATTTCTAAACCTTTATTCTCTTATCTTTATTCAATGAATTCCGTTCCTTCAATCGTTATTGTTTGCTCGAACATGTCTGAGTAGTCGTCCTGCTAGATCTAGGTTTTTCAAAGGAGTTTCATGAGTTAGTCGATCGAATGCATATAGGACTTTTTACCTTTGAATCTAAGATCAATTAGAGTGCGTCTTCGGATACATATCTCAACAAGAATCCAAATCTTCGGATTGTGGCCACTTCGACCATCAGCTAAGGTTGTCGTATCTTGGGATCTTAGATGAAAAGAATCGTTTGTTTTCGCCTCTGATAGTCTTAACGCTAAAGTCGAATTAATTACTTGATTTTAGATCCTAAGCTAATCTATTCATCAAAAGTGTTATAGGTTGCTAGAACAATCATTGGTGAGCGATTCGTCCTTAGCCTGCGAGAGTTGATGCTAAGGCAAATCGTGAACATATCGAATCTGTTCATACTGCTTGCTTTCAACTGCTAGATTCAAACGACAGTTTAGACATCTAGGTTGATTAGTAAAGTTGTTAACGCCACGACAGTGGGTTTGCATAATTTTATGTTCGAGTTCGAAGCCCGTACTTAATCATTGTCCTGAATAGTCGTTCGGTTGCTTTCTCTGATTCTCCTGCGAATTACCCTGGTCTAGTGCTTGTCTTTATTGAATTTTAATCGTTGTTTATATTCGTTACTGTTACTATACCACAACCAGACCATATCATTGTCTTAGCTCTATTCCCTGTCTCGTAAGTTCATAGTGCAACGCTGGTCCTCTGGATCCGAATCATTTATACACACTTCCAACCTTTTATCAAACTGGCGCCGTTGCGACGGGGACCAATTCGTTGCCTTTGGATTTTAATTGGAAATTTAGTCTAAGATTTTTTTTAACTTGTTCTTTCTCTGCTTGCCTCTGTGTGTTTCAGGTGCATGACTCATAGATCTACAAGGAGAAACCGCACAGAAGATCTTGTTGTCTTGACCAACGCAGAACTCGCTAGAGTAGAACGAGAAAACAGACAGAACCGGCCTACTCCCGCCATGATGGGCGACGAAGGCAATCAGAATCAGAACGTTAACGCTCAGATGGCTGCTCAGATGCAGCAGCTCCAGCAGCAGATCGAGCAGATGCAGAAGGCTCAACAGGATAGAGAGCCGCGACCTCAAGCTGCTATTGGTGAGAGAGACAATCCGCATACCTTTTACCAAAACAGGTCTGCAATTGTTCCTCCACCAATCCAGAGGCAGGATTTTAAGATCGACCCGTACCTGATCTCACTAGTCAAGCTGAGCCTCTTCAATGGATTGCCTGCTGAGAATCCGATGGACCACATCGAAACCTTTGAAGAGATATGCAGTACTACTGGTTCGAATGGTGTACCACCTGACTTCCTGAAGTGCAAGCTTTTCCCGTTCTCTCTTGCCAACAAAGCATCCCGTTGGCTGAAGTCTCTACCAGCTGGGTCGCTGACTTCATGGGCCCAATGTAGGTCTGCGTTCGTAGACCACTTCTTTACCAAGTCTAAAACGGCTGCTCTCCGGACCAAGATTGCATCATTCCACCAGTATGATGGAGAAGCTTTCTGTGAAGCTTGGGAGAGATATAAGGAATACCGGAGAGAGTGTCCTCATCACGGATTCTCTGATGAGCAGATTTTGGGAATCTTCTATGATGGAGTCAACTGGGACTACAGAAACGTTTTGAACTCAGCCAGCAATGGTGATTTCATGACGAAGTCCAAGGAAGGTGCATTCGAGCTTATTGAGAATTTGGCTGCAAGTTCGAGCAACAAGAGCGCCGAGTATGACCGAACGGTGAGCAGTGTGTCTGCCAAGGGAAGCGGTGTTGAAGCGCAGAAGATTGATGAGCTGACGGCCAAGGTGAATCTGCTGCTGAAGGCGTCACAGAAGTCTGTTCACTTTGTTGACGAAACAGATGGCACGCCACTCTGTCAGGCGTTCGAAGTTGCTGAAGAGGAAGATGATCAGATGGAGGTCAACTACGTGAATGGTCAAGCCTTCGTGCAGAACAGAGGCTTCAATCAGAACTACAAGAGCCATCCGAACCTGTCCTACAGAAGCACCAACGTCGAGAATCCCCAAGATCAAGTCTATCCGCCGAGGTCGAGTCAAAACCAGCAGGGTTTTCAGAAGAGCTACTCTAACACTTTCCAGGAGAAGACCTTTGTTCCGAACCAGAAGAACTTTGGCCAGCAAAAGGTGCAGTTCAGTAGTCAGCAGCAGGCTTCAGGTTCATCGAACAATTCGAACGACGAACTGAAGAGTATGATGCAGCAGATGTTGATGAACCAGCAGAAGTCTTCGGATGAGATCAATTCGAAGATTGACAACATGTACAGTGATCTGAATGGGAAGCATGAGGCTGTGTGGACTCATGTGAAGAAGCTGGATATTCAAGTAGCTCAGATGGCCGAAGCTATTAAGAGACCTCAAGGAACCCTTCCTGGGAAAGGAGAGACGAATCCCAGAGAGCACTGTCATGCAGTCACGGTTCATGGTGAGATGGAGGAAGTGATCGAGCGACGAGGTTTGGAAGCTGCAAAATCTGACGAGCAATGCCAGAGAGTTGAAGATGTTGCTGGTTCAGTTGATGATGAGGTAGACATAAGACCCGTTTACACAGCTCCACCACCTTATGTTCCGAAAGTCCCCTACCCAGCTCCTCCCAGGCACCTGATGCAGCCTATCAGTGCAGAGAAGCTAGCTGGATTCTATAAAATGGTGAGAAGGCTTCCTCCTACAATCTCATTCGAAGAAGCCATAGAGAGTCGTCCCTACCTCCTGTATCACTTCTTTCAGAACTGCAGGGAAAGTTTGGAAGATATTAAAGCTCTTTTCATCAAGGCAACGAGTTCACCGTCACCATTGAGGCAATTGCCTAAGGTTGAAGACCCTGGGAAGTTTGTTGTTCCTTGCTCCATTACTGGAGTTCGATTTGAAGAGTCTCTCTGTGACTCTGGGTCTAGCGTGAATCTGATGTCAAAAGCTATTGCAGAGGAGTTGGGCATTGGTAATATAAAGCCTCCTGGCTTCACTCTTGCATTTGCAAACTCTTCAACCACGACTCCATACGGCACCATTCATGATCTTCTTGTCAATGTCGGAAATTGTCTTGTTCCAACTGATTTTCAAGTCGTGGAGATGAGCAAGGAGTCTGACGTGCCTTTGATTCTCGGAAGACCTTTCCTAGCCACAGTGGGTGCAGTTGTTGATCTGCCTAATAAGAGAGTCTCTTTCTCTTTCATCGACGAGAAGGTCTTCTATGAGGCCATCCCCACTACTGGAACTACCAAACTCGCCTCCTGTGTCAGCATTGTCAAGGGAGAGAGCCTTGGAGTCTGTCCTCAGAAAGAACCTTACGACATGAGAGTTAAAGAAGTCCTGGATGGAGACTCTCACATCGTTATCAAGGAAGTCAGCAAAAAGAAAAAGCTGGAGGGAAAAGTAAAGTTAAAGAAAGTCAAGGGAGATCCTCACATAACCTTGCTGCCTCAGAGACGTGTCGGAGATACCATTGAGTACGAGGTGAAGTGCAGAGGTACCTCCAAACCTTTCTCTAAAGTTAGAGCTATCTTCACATCAGAGCTGAAAGAGAAAGGACAAGATGCTGTGAAGAGTCTGTTGAACAGAGTACTCGAGTTGAAAATTTCTGACTGTGGGACTTGCTTTGAAGCAAGCTCCACTGCTCATCCTGACTGAGTCGTGTCATACAAGTCGAGCTTAAGACTTAAACCAAGCGCTTGGTGGGAGGCAACCCACCGGTAAGAGTCACTAACTTGAGTCTTTATATTTTTAGATGCTAACTTTGAGTTTTGTTTTTTTTTATGTTTCGAAAAAAAAAAAAAAAAAAAAAAAAAAAAAGAAAAAAAAGAAACACAGGGCAATCGATCGATTGGTTGCTGGACCGATCGATCTGGAGAAGTCTCGCAGAGGAATGATCGATCATGCTGTACTGAGTGACGGAGCAGAAGCTGATGGGCGCTTAGAACCTGGCCAGAGCCGCAGTGCCAACCCCCCAGCTCACCTATAGCGCTGTAACACCTCTCTTCTCCATTGTAGTATACCTTTATTTAGTCTATTTGCCTCTCTCTTTGGATTATTTTCACACCGAGACGGTGTGAACTAAGTCCGGGGGAGGGTCTTTGTGTTTACTGACGTCATTTTCTTTCTTTTGTTTTCTTTTGTCTTGAGTCATTTTGATGTTTTCATTGAGTCAACGTTTTATTGAGTCAAAACTTGTAGGGAATGAACTTATCTGATGACTTACAACCACTCTTGCTCTTGAATACTTTCGATCTAGTGACCAATTTTGCAGGGTTTGTTAGGTGCAAAAAGCTGGAATACCCTTTTGGTCAGACTTCCCCCAGGAATTTTTGTTTTGCAGAAATTTTTGGTGAAACATTTGGTTGACTCTAACGATATTAGACCTTGAATCTGATTTCTAATTACTTCTCATTAGGAATGTTATATCAGGGAAACGGATCATACACTCAGGACTTCTTATTCACTTTACCACTCTCTGTTGATCCTGAGTGGCCGACCCATCTTTGGTTGGTTCCCCCACCATGAACCCTATCTCTTTTCGAACCCCATGCACTCTGTTTCTCTTTGTCATATATGCAGATATGTGCAAAAAAGTCGGAGAGAACGGTTCGACACAGTCTCCCAATCACCTCCTAGACGAGTGCTCGTTATAACACTGTGAATAGAGCGAGATGGTGGAATATGACATCTGAGACGAGGGTGCACTCGACGGCGACCACATCACTCGACGAGCCACTCGCCGGGCATCACTCGCCGGGCACCACTCGATAGAAGATCACTCCTTCGAGAAGCGCCATTAACGGTAATATTTTTCCGCCTGTTTAACACTAGTTCCCCTCAAAAAAAAAAAAAAAAAAAAAAAAAGAAATAAAAAAAAAATAAAGGAAAGGAACTAGTAGTTAAATGAAAAGGCGAAGACGGTGCCAAGTTTTCGAAGGAGCAACATTGATCGAGGCAAACTGAGAAGTAAAAGAGTTTCGGGCGAGATAGAAGGAGTTGTGAAGTGAAGTGGTTGGGAACTGTGGCTATCAACAGAACCCTTCTCTCTTGCTGTTTTGCGCGATATCATGCATCCTCCGGCGTATCTGGTAACCCTTAAACACTTTAAACTCACCAACAAATAGACCATTTTGACACCTGAACCCGTCTACCCTGTGTAATATTTTTGATGAGAGGTCCACGCTTTATCTTAATGAATGTAGAGAGTTAACCAATGTGTAGCTAAAGTTCTGCAGGATGGGGGTTCACGAAGGGATCAGGATTGCGAGACCTTGACGGTACGACAGTGATTATGCACTGACCAAGCGTTGTTTCTTGAGGTCTAATGATTTTCCTTCGGGGTATGGTTGCTGATGATTTGTGAGTTCCCGCGTTTTCAAACTTCTTCTCCGTTCTTAGAACCGATGTTTGCTTGAGGGCAAGCAAAAGACTAAGTCCGGGGGAGTTGATGTCTTGCGTTTTAGCGCACTCTAACCACTGTTTTCACGTGTTTTATCGAGTCTTTATAGTCTTTATCGAGTCTTTACAGGTTGAAAGTCATTCAAAGGAGCATTTCGGTGACACGGAGTGGCAAGATGCGATATAGAGCAAAAGGGGTCGAAATAACCAGAAAGTTGGCAATCAAACTTGACGCCCAAACCCGTCGATCGACTGGCCTTTTGATCGAATGCCCACAAGATAGGAATTTGAGTCAGCTTTCATTTGGCGCCGGTTTCAGGTCATTCCGATAAACGGTTGACGAGTTATGATGGTTTTTGTGAAGGCATGTCAGACCAGACGACCTCACCCCGGCGACCAGCCCCGGCGACCAGCCCCGGCGACCAGCCCGGCGACCAGCCCGGCGACCAGCCCGGCGACCAGCCCCGGCGACCGGCCCCGGCGACCAGCCCCGGCGACCGGCCCGGCGATCCGCCCGGCGACCGGCCCGGCGATCCGCCCGGCGACCGGCCTGGCGACCAGCCCCGGCGACCGGCCCGGCGATCGACCCGGCGACCAGCCCCGGCGACCGGCCCGGCGATCACGCCGGCGATCGACCCGGCGACCGGCCCGGCGATCGACCCGATCGACCCGGCGATCGACCCGATCGCCCGTCAGCCGTCAATCACCTCCCGTTGATCAGTGCGTTCGATCTACACCGTCCATCAGCCGATCGATCTCGACCGTTCAATCCCCATTGTTCGATCTCGACCGTTCGATCATCGGTTTTCGACACCTAACCTATTTACACTCGTTTTTGAGCCGTTGTTTAGGCTATGCTTTCTTTTAGGTTTTCTTTTACAGTTTGTTTTTGGAGAGTTTTTCGAGGGGAAGATCTCTGAATCCATCTCTGAATCCTGAGTGACAGTATTGGAGAAGATTTCTAAACCTTTATTCTCTTATCTTTATTCAATGAATTCCGTTCCTTCAATCGTTATTGTTTGCTCGAACATGTCTGAGTAGTCGTCCTGCTAGATCTAGGTTTTTCAAAGGAGTTTCATGAGTTAGTCGATCGAATGCATATAGGACTTTTTACCTTTGAATCTAAGATCAATTAGAGTGCGTCTTCGGATACATATCTCAACAAGAATCCAAATCTTCGGATTGTGGCCACTTCGACCATCAGCTAAGGTTGTCGTATCTTGGGATCTTAGATGAAAAGAATCGTTTGTTTTCACCTCTGATAGTCTTAACGCTAAAGTCGAATTAATTACTTGATTTTAGATCCTAAGCTAATCTATTCATCAAAAGTGTTATAGGTTGCTAGAACAACCATTGGTGAGCGATTCGTCCTTAGCCTGCGAGAGTTGATGCTAAGGCAAATCGTGAACATATCGAATCTGTTCATACTGCTTGCTTTCAACTGCTAGATTCAAACGACAGTTTAGACATCTAGGTTGATTAGTAAAGTTGTTAACGCCACGACAGTGGGTTTGCATAATTTTATGTTCGAGTTCGAAGCCCGTACTTAATCATTGTCCTGAATAGTCGTTCGGTTGCTTTCTCTGATTCTCCTGCGAATTACCCTGGTCTAGTGCTTGTCTTTATTGAATTTTAATCGTTGTTTATATTCGTTACTGTTACTATACCACAACCAGACCATATCATTGTCTTAGCTCTATTCCCTGTCTCGTAAGTTCATAGTGCAACGCTGGTCCTCTGGATCCGAATCATTTATACACACTTCCAACCTTTTATCAACGGTCTGATCTCGGTTTGGTTTGGTTTAATCTGGTTATTGGAATTAATTAATTTCAATCAGGTTTAAGTGGTTTTATTTGGTTCTGTTCGTAATTAATTAATAAAAGATGGAATTAATTAATTAAATGGTTCAAATAATTTATGGAAACTTATTTTAAGTGTGAAAAATTATTATTTAATGGTGGAAATTATTTAATAATTATTTGGAGTATTTAATAATTATGGAAATGATTTTATGGGTTGGAAAATATTATTTAATTGTGGAAATTACTTAATATTGGAAGTAATGTATTTTAATAATTGTGGTAATTATTAATAATGGTTAATTGGGTGTCGGTCTACACAAGTACTGTTCTGCGAGAGTTGCTGTTATGTTTCGTATGTTGCTAGTTATTGCTGTTTTTGTTGATTGTTGTATTGTCTAGTGGTTGGCGTAATTGGCCTGTAGGCGGAGTGATCCACTCACTAAGTATTTATGATAATACTTACGCATCTCTTATAACTATGTGATGCAGGTAAAAGCTAAGTGTGACCGCGAGATCAAGGCTGAAGAGGGGGATGTAGGATGTGTTGTAAGTCTCTTAGACAATTTGAGAGCTTTAAATACACGCAAGAAATCACCAAAATATACATTTTATAAAATTTCGGAAAAATGTCTGCAAAAATTTCCTTGTAAGCGTGTTTCTTTCTTCTCCAATAATTACTATACCAAGTGGCTATTTGCCGTATGTTTATATAGTTAGGCCAACGTATTTAATCACATGTTCCAGAGACGCAATAACAAGATGGTTCGGTGGCGCTCGTCTATGCCAATCTACCCGTATATGTTACTTGACCGCATCCTTAACCTAGCATGTGTTCACGCAAAGAATCTCTGGATGGTCGCATAGCCATAGGCAAATATTCATCGGGAAAGCATGCACACATCGTGATTAAGGACATGGAACTCGAGAAGGAAGTCCGCAACGCAATGACTCTCGGTTATCACAATGGTGGTATTACACTTAGAATGAACCATACCATCCGCGTGAGTCTCTTCACCGGCTGTCCTCTTCCCGAGGGTTCCGTGATCCAAAACATTGCGATGACCTCTTATCTTGACCTAAAGAATGAAGATTGGGTAATGGGTATCAAGCTATATGGTTCTAAGATTATGCTTTTTAGGCGCACATGCGAACCTAGGTGAATCAATGTCAAAGCCATGCCTCAGTCTATATACACATCCTCAAGTCTCATCTATTCTAAGAAGGATCAAAGGTTCTACGTTCCAACTCCTGGAGGAGATTACTTGTACGATTTGGATATCAACTACAAGGAGAATGATCATCCCGAGTTCATTGGCTTGTGGACAGAAGATTTTTCTAAGCATTTCAAAGAGTTAGAATTGGACGAGATGAGATGGAATATCAACACAGTGCACTTCGTGGAGGCACCTTCAGGCGAACAATTTCTTGTCAAATGGTATATATATTTCTATTCTTTCTTCGTCTTTTATTTATAGATTTATAAAAATTATGATTTCTTTTTTTTGTTTTAATCTTTACAATGTTTTTCGGTGATGAGCTTGAAATTGACAATGAGTTGACTCAAGTCACGAGCAGAACAACGCGATTCGTGGTGTTTAGAGCAGAGGATCATCCTATAGAAAAGAAGAAAAAACAATTGTTCTACACAAAGGACATTGGAGATCTTTGTATCTTTCTTGGATATGTTGAACCTTTCTGTGTCCAAGCTAGCTCGCATCCTGGTCTTCGTCCTAGTTGCATATATTTTGTCGGATATAACTTTGGTGTTTACGATATCACCACCAAAGATTGCACTATCTTTTTCAATAAGGAAGGTCCATTAACGTCCTCTGAGTTGCCTTACTGGCATCATATCCCTAATCAATGTTGGTTTTTTTTTTTTTTGACAACAATCAATGTTGGTTTACTTGGTGTTTTTTAATCAGTTTAATAATAATTTATATTTGTGATCTGTTTCAAATTATAAATATATGAAATATGTTAAATCAACTAATATAGTCAAAATTCATTTATCATTTAATATCTATAGCTTTTGAAGTTTCATAGTCAATATATTGAAAATCAATTTGCTTACGTTTCTTTAGTTCATTACTTCACTCACGCTTTCATATGCATAGAATTGTCCACATTTACTCTTCAGTAAATCTTTTAAGCAGTATATTCAAGAAAATAATGTGCACATATCCATAAATAAAGATCTTAACCGTAGAACAGTGTTTTTATTTTGAAAATATAATAACTATTAATTCGTACATTCAATTCAATATAAAGGATATATAAACCGTTTGAATTTTGGAGTGTGGCTCAAGGTAAATAAATTTGATTGGTTATGTGATTCCCTTACATATGGAATAATCAATAAATTAGTAGCCGACCCGCGCATTAGCGCAGAGTTATGTTTTTTATTTTTTTCAGTTTAGTTTTGTTTGGTTACCCGACCCGATCAATTAACAGATTCGATTTCTGATTTGAATGAGCAGGGTTACGTTTTTATCTTTTCAGTTTTGTTTTGTTTTGGTAACGACTCGATCAATTAACATATTCGATTTTTGATTTGACTGAACCATTTGTCGGTTTGTTTTAAGTTTTTAATCCGGTCAATTAATAGATTCGATTTCTGGTTTGATTAAACCATTTGTCGGTTTGTTTTAAGTTATTATTCTTGTATCCAAACAGTTTTTCTCTCATATTTTTGTATCCAAACAATTTTTCTCTCATATTCTTGTATCAAAACATTATAATATATTTTTCAAATAATTATAATAAAGATTTTTATTTTACTTCCTTTAGTTATGTGAATCAAGCTTTATTATTTTCATTTTTTTATTGGTGACCAAGGCTTTTTTTTTTCTTTACAAGCCTCTATAGTAAATTTGGCATAAAAATGAAAATACTCACAAGAAGTCACCAAACTAATTTAGAAAATATCGGAAGAATGTCTCAAGTTCTCAACCGAGTCGTCAAGCCCCTTGTCTGCAAAAAGTTTCTTGTAAGCTTTTCTTTCTTCTCCAATAATTACTATACCAAGTGGCTCTTGCCGTATGATTAATTAGGCTTACGTACTTATCAAATCTTGCAGAGACATAACAACAACAACATGGTTCGGTGGTGCTCGTCTATGCCAATCTACCCGTATATGTTACTTGACTACATGCTTAAAGTCGCATATTCAGGCAAAGATTCTTCGGATGGTCGCATAGCCATAGGAGAATATTCATGTGTGGAGCGAACACAAAACATCGTGATCAAGGAGATAAGCACCATGGATGAAATATGTAACGTTCTACGTTCTACGAGTCTCATGTATTCTAAGAAGGATCAAAGTTCTACGTTCCAACTCCTGGAGGAGATTACTTGTACTCCTTAGATCCCAACTCCAAGGAGAATGACCCTCCTGAGTTTGTTTACATTTTTCCTCACGACGTTCCTGGGTATTTGGATCTCGAGTTGGACGAGATGCATTCGTCTACCTCGACACTCCACTTTGTGGAGGCACCTTCAGGCGAACAATTCCTCGTCAAATGGTATGTATATATGTTTTTCCATTTTATTTTATTTTTACTGTTTTTAGATTACCCAGAAATGTCGTTGGTTCCATAAAACCTTTGGAACGGAGATCAAAGCAGATCAATAAGTCCCTCTCTGGCTGATTCTCTTTGGGAGGTTTCTTAGAGCATCCGTATCCCAAAGCTTCGTATGAAGCTCTTTAACATATTTTAAGATTAAACATATTATTATTATAATTAAAAGTTTTTCTAACAATTTCTGAATTTTTGAGCTCAGCATTGCAGAGATGGTAAGAGGTTCCTTAAAGTTGAAAAATAATTTTTTTTTTCTTTACAAAATGTTAAAATTTATAGAAAATAAAAGAAAATCTCGATGTATCAGAAAAAAGCCTAACGAAATCTGAGTCCAAAAACCAATTGAGTAAAGAGATTTATCAACAATGTGTTTCGTTGTATCCTTCAAGAGCTGGAGATCCCACTCTTCTGAATTGGTGATATCTTCTTTGAAAACAGCAAAGAGCTTCTTTGGTTTGATTTGTCCTACCAATCCTAGCCACCTACAACGAACGAAACACACAAATTCAAGTGAAAATGTCAAACAATCTCTCATCAAAGCCAACAATATTGCTTTCCTTTTTCACCAAGTGAATATTGATACCCAAAAACTAAATTCATAAAAATCGAAGTGTGGAAAAACTTTTAAAGGAGAAGAAGCAAAAACCTCGAGGCATTGGAGCCACTTATCACTCTTGCCAAGCTCTTCAAATAGTAGAAAACCATGCTCACATCTTATGACCTTCACATACTTATCAAGCGTCTTCACCAATGGCTCTCTGTCAGTGATTCTTGACATCAAACTACGTACGAGCACTCTATTCTCTCTCTCCGCGCTCTCTCTCTCAGAAAGCTTTCTCCTTCACGAAATCGGACCACAGATTATCCTCGTCGTTGTCCTCATCGCGCCGCTAGGTTTCGGTGAGATCGAAGCCATTTGTGGTCGGTCTCCTGCGAAAACGAAGAGATGAAATTGGAGAATCTCAGTGACAAAGGCGATGTCAACAAGTAGTCTATGTGTGTCGATTGTTCGTATGGCTCTTGTCCAGCGAATTCCCAATTTCTCATCTAATTTACGAAATTGGAAAACCAATTTGACAAAGAGAAACGTCGTTAGAAAGAGAAAAGAGAACTAGGATGAAACAACCAAGCTTTTTTTTATATATTTAATTATCAACGCGGAAATTCTCAAAAGAAATCAATAATATTAAATAATAAATAATCCGTTCAACAAATAAACCAATAACCAATTAAAACCAATAATAAATTTCTAGCAACCTAAACACAGGTTTGCTACATTATGGAAATAAAACTAACATCCTAAAAATGAATTCCTTGCTAGCCACAACAAGATGGCCAAAATCAAATTCCTAGTCTCATCATCTTCTTCTCTCGGTCTCTTTCCGCGGAAGAACATTGCCGTTACCTGCATCACATTGGAATAGAGATGCGTAAGTATTATCATAAATACTTAGTGAGTGGATCATCCTGCCTACAAGCCAAGTACGTCAAACACTAGACAATACATCAACATTAATCAACAACAAGAACAATAATCAACAACAGAAACCTCCATGTCAGGAAACACCCACGTTTACTGACCTCCCAGACCAGTGTCGACCGACACCTCAAGAGTGTCGATCGACGCTAGTCTTCTGAGTGTCGATCGACACCCATCGAGTGTCGGTCGACACCAGCTCGACGCCCAGACACCAGAAGCTACAAACAGCGCATAGGAAATCTCAAAACATACAATCAAGGGTTTTCAACGCCCCAATACATTCCAAAACACGATTTCCAATAAGAACAACTCAATAACACAATAACAAACTCAAACCCAAGGAATCTCTAGTGATGAACGGACCTACAGTCACGCACTCACCTTGAAAGGATTGAAAGGAAGGAATAGAAGATGAACAACAACCCAAAGCCTCAGATCAGGCCTCCAAACTTCACAAAACTCCAAAATCACCTCTGAAAAGTCTCTGTCACGAAAAAGTGACTTTCTGCGCGGCCACAGGCTTTTATTCGCGACCTAGGGCTTCCAAACCCATAACCGGAACAAAACCAGCCGACTTAAATCGAACCGGTCGATTTCGCAATAACCGGTGTCGATCGACACCCTTCCTTGGTGTCGGTCGACACCCATCGACCCAAACCAAACCAACCACAAACAAACGTGCAACCGACTTAAACCGGAATTGATTTCTCAAACCGGTGTCGATCGACACTAAGCATTCATAAGCTTTTTACACATTTTCTTCGAGATAAATGAACCTTAAATCAACTGTACAACAATCAAACAAGAACATGTACAATCAATCCTCAATTCACACCTCAAAGAGTGTATGTAATCGACTCCCGAATCCCTAATGTCGTCCGATACCACTTCTAACACAACTTTCTGGTTCGCGGATGTTACAATTCTCCCCCACTAAACTGGATTCGTCCTCGAATCCCAACACAAACGTCTTTCCAAGACCTCAAAACTCACATTTTAGTCCTATGTTATACGCATGTTTCAAGACATTATTACTCCTCAATACCGTGACCCACCGTCACAACATCTATACTGCGACCCACCGTCACAATATCCATACTGCAACCCACCGTCACAATATCCAAACTGTGACCCACTGTCACAAAAACCAAACCGTGACCCACCGTCACGAAAACCAAACGTGACCCACCGTCACAAAAACCAAACGTGACCCACCGTCACAAAAACCACTTATACTGAGGTAGCGACCCCCAAATATAAGTCTGCTGGGCACCCACCGTCCCAAATGTAGAGCCACCGTCTACTCTAAAGACCCACCGTCTCTAGATGTATCGAGTAATAATTCTGAAACGCGTATAATCATGTGACCAAAAATTTTCAATGACCCCACCGGCCAAAGAAACTTGTAACATCGAAACACGAAACCAACATATGAGGCGAAAACTCTATCTCATATAACTCCAAAAATGTATATCGTACCACGAAAACGAAAATACATAAATCCAGAGCCAACAACACCAAAACCAAAAACAAGACTAGAACCACAAAGATGAAGAAGCTCACTCCTCAGCCTGCTTGTCGAACCACTTTCCGAACTTCAGCTTCATCTTTGCCTCTGGCTCCCAAGTCTGCTCCTCTGTGCCACTACAGTCCCACAAGACTCTCAACAATGGCACCTTCTTGTTCCGCAGAACCTTGACTCTCCTCTCAAGAATCCTCACAGGAATTGCCGGAACAGTCATATCTGGCTGAAGATCCTCTGGAATCTCAGCCACCAACTCCTCTGAATGATGCAAACACCTCCTCAACATAGACACATGAAACACCTTGTGAAAGGCACTCATAATCGGTGGCAACTCCAACCGATAAGCCACTGGCCCAACTCGCTCCACCACTGGAAACGGGCCCATAAAACGCGGACTGAGCTTTTTCTCTGCTATGGACCTGTTAAGGCCCCTCAACATAGCCATCTTGAGATAAACTCTATCTCCCACCTGAAACTCAAGCTCACGTCGCCGCCTATCTGCATAACTCCTCTGTCTATCCTGAGCCTCCTTCATGTTCAGCCTCAAGACACGGATCTTCTCTGTCGTCTCTTGAACAAAAGTAGCTCCAAACATGCTGCGCTCCCCCACTTGGGTCCAGCATAACGGTGTCCTGCATGGCTCCCATACAAAGCCTCAAATGGAGCCATGCCAATACTAGACTGAAAAATGTTGTTATAGGCAAACTCTGCCAAACACAGATGATCAGCCCAATGGCCACCCCAATCCAGCACACACATCCTCAGCAAATCCTCCAAAGTCTGAATAGTCCTCTCTGATTGTCCATCAGTCTGCGGATGATACGCTGTACTCATATGCACCTTGTTGCCCATCTCAGTCTGAAATGCCCTCCAGAACTCTGAAGCAAACCTCGGATCTCTATCCGACACAATACTGGCTGGCACTCCATGCAGCCTCACAATCTCTCGCACAAACTTCCTAGCCAATACAGCCGCTCCATCTGTCTTCTTGATGGCCAAGAAATGTGCTGACTTGGTCAAGCGATCCACAATGACCCAAATAGCATCAAATGTCCGTGAGATAGGCAATCCCACAAAAAAATCCATAGTGATCATATCCCACTTCCACTCTGGAATGGGCAAACTCTGCAAAAGACCACTAGGCACCTGATGCTCTGCCTTGACCAAAGAACAAGTGTTGCACCTCGTAACCCAATCTGCCACATCTCTCTTCATCCCGACCCAATGATAATACCGTTTGAGGTCACGGTACATCTTGGTCGCACCCGGGTGAATCGAAAACTTGCTCGAATGAGCCTCTCTCAAAACCTCCTGTCTCAACTCCACATCCTTGGGTACACAAACTCGCCCACGAACCAAGATAGTCCCATTCGATGAGACCTGATACTCAGAACCAGCCGCCTGCGAAGCATCAACCAAACTCTGATCACTCTGCTGAGCCACTCTGATCCTACTGAGTAACACTGCCTGATCAGCTGCCTTCAAACCCAAAGGCTCCTCAGAAACAACACAAAGACGCAATGTACTAATCTCGCTGACCAAAGCCTCAACATCCTGCTCTCTAGCTTAATCAACCCTCCGTCGACTCAAAGCATCTGCCACCAAGTTGGCCTTGCCCGGATGATAAACAATATCCAGGTCATAGTCTGCCAGAAACTCCACCCAACGCGTCTGCCTCGCATTCAGCAAAGGCTGAGTAAAGATATGCTGTAGACTCTTGTGATCTGTAAAGATCTGCACTCTACCACCATAAAGATAAGACCTCCAAATCTTGAGTGCAAAAACCACTGCTCCCAACTCAAGATCGTGTGTAGGGCGGTTGCGCTCACTGCCCTGCAACTGCCTCGAAGCATAAGCAATCACTCTGCCCTCCTGCATCAAGACACAACCTAACCCAACACCTGAAGCATCTGTATACACCACGTAAGGCTTCCCCGGATCGGGTAATGCCAACACTGGTGTACTAGTCAACATCTCCTTGAGCTTCCCAAAGCTCTCCACGCACTCAGGCGACCACACAAACGGCACATCCTTGCCTGCCAACCTCGTCATTGGCTGAGACATACTCGCAAAGCCCCTGACAAACCTCCTGTAGTATCCCGCTAAACCCAGAAAACTCCTGATCTCGGTAGCACTACTCGGTCTAGGCCAATCTCTGATAGCCTCAATCTTAGCCGGATCCACGGAAACTCCCTCTGCAGAAACAATATGGCCAAGAAAACCCATCTCTCTCTGCCAAAAACTGCACTTGCTCAACTTAGCGAACAACTTCTGCTCCCGAAGCTTCTCTAAAACAAGCCTCAAATGCGTCGCATGCTCCTCTGGACTCCTCGAATACACAAAAATATCATCTATGAAAATAATGACAAACACATCCAGAAACTCCCTGAACACGTCGTTCATCAATCTCATGAAAGCTGCCGGCGCATTAGTCAAGCCAAAGGGCATGACCACAAACTCGAAATGCCCATACCTCGTCCGAAAAGCTGTCTTCCGAACATCTGCCTCATCTATCGGAATCTGGTGATATCCCGATGCTAAGTCAATCTTGGAGAAACAAGTAGCACCTCTCAACTGATCCAGCAACTCATCAATCCTCGGAAGTGGGTACCTGTTCTTCACTGTGACTCGGTTAAGTCCCCGGTGATCAATGCACAACCGAAAACTGCCATCCTTCTTCTTCACGAACAACACTGGTGCTCCCCACGGCGAAACACTCGGTCTGATGAACCCTTTACTCAAAAGGTCCTCTAGCTGCTTCTTCAGCTCTGCCATGTCTGCTGGCGCCATCCTGTAAGGTGTCTTCGATATTGGAGCTGTCCCGGGCTCTAACTCAATCGTGAAAGGATCTGACAGAGATGGTGGCAATCCCTTCAGCGACCAAAACACATCCTCAAAATCCCGAACAACCTGAATATCCTGCAAAACCACCTCACCACTGAACTCTGTCATAGTAATCGTCGCCAAATAGGCTTCACAGCCCCGCTCTAACAACTGCTCTGCCTGAATAGCTGAGATCACTATACTCCCTGAAGTCGGTCTCACTCCCTGATAAACCAACTTCCCTGCATCCTGCTCAAACACCACTCTACCTCTATAGCAATCTAGATGAACCCGGTAAGAAGATAACCAATCCATCCCCAAAATCACTTCATACAGCTCCACCGGACTGATGACTAAATCTGCTGGCATAGACTGCCCCGCAATCTGCACATCCACTGCTCTAGCTCTGCCCGAAGTAGCCAGAAAACCACCACCGGCCACCTTGACAAAGCCTGAAGCCTCGCCATCGCTACTCCGAATACCACTACTCTCAGCTCTCTCCGGAGTAATGAAGCACTTAGATGCTCCCGAGTCAAACAACACGTGCGACTCAAAACCGCCAACTAACAAGGTCCCTACACAATTCCACAAGTGCTGAGAACCCCTACACACTATCACAGTAAAATAAAAGAAACAGACAACACCAAAATTCTACCTTTAAGAATTTACCAGTCTGAGTCAAAGATTTTACCTGTGATCTGGCCTGACTGACTGGTCTGACCCAACTCTGCCGGAGTGTAAACCCGCGGCGCTCCACCTGACTGCAACGCTGCAATCTGAGCTGTTGAAAGCTGAGTCCATTGGTTTAAGAGACATAGGTGGTCGGAGCCACGAAAGTGGGATGACCACATCTTAGTGTTTTGAGTTCATAGAAACCGGATTTAACAAACTTTTCAATTGATTTGGCTTATGTCTTTTGCGGATTATCCTTTGCTCAATAATGATGTTTGTAAAGTTTGCATTTGTTATTTAATTTTCCCTTATAAAACAAAATACAAAACCCCTTGCATATTATTGATTTAGCTTAACCAAATCTTTACAAATGTGTAGTGTGTAATTCGCATTCTCTTGTGGATCGACCCCTAAGTACTACAACAACATGTTGTGCACTTGCAACCATGTTTAGCTTTAGGGTTTTTATTACTTGCATATATACCACACCCATGTCTGGCACACATCAACGTTGCTACCCAACTGGGACGACCCATTCCCTTGTAACAAGAATCGGAAACAATGATTCAGATACGAAAATATTGAAAGAGAGGAATCGAAGAGATGAATCGAAAAGAGAGAGATAGTGAGAGCGACAATAAGAACCCTAGAATCAATTTGGGGAAATCTGATTGAGTTTAAATAAAAATTGCGGTGGAACAGAAAAAAACAATACAAAAGTGAATAAGATTGCCGCATACTTTTCCCGCCGCAATGGTAATAGTTGGATTTTCTAATAGTTGTACTCAAGCTATTCGTTGAACCAAAGACAACAATCAGAGGATAAACATAAACATAAACATAATGATATGTAATCAGAGACAACCATCAACGATAAACATAAAATACCATAAGTTAAGTTATACATAAACAGAAAAAGAGTTTAGAGTTCTTAGAAGTAGTGAAGGAAAGCAGGAAAATACGATTACATATCCGATGAAGGGAGGACATAACTCCCATTAAAAAAAGGTTAAAACCATGTTCTTAACGAAGCAGCCATGTAGTTAACCAGCCATATTCTGGTTAAGGATCCTATACATAAGAAAAAATAATTTCGTTACACAATTATATTTCGAGAAAAATTGCAAGAAAATGATGTTGGTAATATAAGTTATGTTACCTTTGTTTCATCTCTTCAACCTCAGGTATGTTTGGATCGAAGAAAAACCTAGACAATCCCCCTCCATCAATTACGATGAACTCCCCTATTTCCGAATTACATAGTATTGTAAGAAAAATAAGCTTCAAGATGGAAAATAATGACTTCTGTAAATAACAAAACACTCACGGTTTGAGCGTGCAACTCTCCATTCACTTAGAACGCAGATCAGAGGTTCAGAAGCGTTATCTTTCCATTTCTGGTACAACTCCGCTGCCAAATCTTCATAGGCAATGCATTAAAGTTCGGTGTTCCTGGTATATAAGAAGTTTAATATATAAGAAGTTAAATATTTCGTCTCGGTTTAACATCTTAATGTTAGCGTAAGTTGTATCTAAACTTCAGAAATTAATAATCACCTCAAGTTCCTCAGATGGAAGGGAAGGGATCTTCTCTCCTCAAGATTCCTGTAAGGAGGTGATAGTTTTCCCATGTAACTAATAACTCCGATAAAATCTGCAATAATAGGTTACCCAATATTTTAAGTATAGATACATCGAATATATTTGTTTAGTTCCAAGATAAATAAAACAAAAGACACAAGATTTTGTAAAGCATACCAACAGGATAGTTAACATCATGCCTCCCAGAGATGACTCTTTCAAAGCTGCAAAATTGAAAGAAATGGTTGTCCGAGAGAGGTTGAATCGGCACAACAACTGTTTCATGTCTCAGGATAATCATGTAAGTGTGGTCAGCGACCATGAATTGGGGGTTGTTCCAATTGTCATTCGAGATCTGGAATTTGGTAATCTCCCTCCATTCTCCTTCTGGTAAGGCAATCCGGAAATGATGATAGTTGGACTTGTTAACAGTTGCATGCATTTTTGTTCCCTATAAAATCAAATGGCTTCATATATTAAAGATCTAGTAGAGAATCAAAAATAAGCGAAAATTTTCAAATCAATCATCAGTAAGTAAGAAAAAATCTATTCAATAGAACTTACTTCCTCGTCGACGAAGATGAAATCCATTGCGCTGTTGCCCTCAGAATCCTTTACTTCTGCTCTCCTAAACACTTTAACCCTGATCATCGATGGACCGGTCCACGGGTAAAGCTGTTTTAGAGATCTGTATGTGGCCATACTCAAGATGATAATACTCAAGGTTTGAGTTTGTGAGAAGTTGTGTTCTTTGAGAAGTAAATATCGGTACTATATAGTGTGAGTTTGTGAGAAGTTGTGTTCTTTCAATTAAATTTTTTTTCCAATTTAATTTACTTTAAATGGTGATTCATGTAACGGGTAGCGTAAGAGCCCTCATCATTTCCGTTTTGATAAAAATGTCCATGATGACAAATTACGAATCGACTCTTTGAAAAGTAACACACCTTTCCAAAATATTTGTCAGAAAATATCACCATAACCTTTCCTAACCTTCTCCATCTACTCATTATATTGATAAAATAAACTTCTTAATATATCTATACATTTTAATCGTATTCTTTCAACCAATCATCAGTATTTGTTCCACTGATCTTTCAACTCTAACACTTATCAATTTTAATAATCAAGACAAGATGCAAGACAGATAATCACAAACAGGACGAGATGAGATGGTCAAAAAGGGCTACTTTGAAACTATCAATCAAAGGGCTACTTAACCAGACAGATAACCATAACAACTATCAATCAAAGGAGAGTTTCAATTAAATACCCAAATCGAAGAGAGAAGATGGATCTGATACCATCGCCGACCACCAATTCGAGGGAAATCGAGCATGAGACTTCAACAAAAGAGGAAGAATCGGATAAATTAAATAAAGAAAATAAAGAAATTGATTTTCCAGGGACACATTTACCATCGGAGAAAACGAAGATCGAAGAGAGAAGATGCGAGAGAAGAAAAAATAAAGAAATTGATTTTCAGCAAAATAATACTTGGTCCATTAACAATTGCGGCTGAAAAAAAAACTATTAAAAAAAAGTGAATAAGATTCCCGATTACTTTTCCCGCCGACGGCAAAATTAAAATTTTGCAATTTTCGGGAAAATGGTCATAGTTGAACTCAAGCTATTCGTTAAACCAAAATTAGTCATAGTTGTTGATATCATCATATTTTGCATGTTTTCACTAAGTATTTATTGGTATTTTCAAATGATTTCAATAAGGTTCTATGCCTTTAGAGGTAGTTTTCTTGTATTTGTTGGTTTTGAAGTCTTAACAGGTCAAATTATCAAAAAGGATTCAAAAAGGAGCAAAAGAGCCTCAAACCATGATCCATGCAAGTTTCCAAGTCAAGAGCATCAATATAACTCCATTTGTCCGATTCTCGCATTTGGACAGAACCGGAGCATCCGAAAGATAACCGCGGCAAGGGGTCTTCCCGACGTCCAAAAATCATGATCTTGGTCTTTCTGGATATATATTTGAGTTATGCATCACGACGAAGTGGATTCAAGTTATTTGGATCAACCATCACGGAGATACTATTTTTCTCCCAAGACGTGTCCGCCAGGCGAGTAAACGAAGCCCATGGAGACTTGGCGCCACCAAATGGCCCGGGATGCAGCGGCATGGACCTTGTCTCGACTTAACACAAGCCCAGCTTGCTTTTGGTGGTTTACTTGTCCTAAACCCGGTCCAATCACGTCGCAAATCTTCAGAGTCGGTTAACCGGAAAGTTTCCTTTTTCAGCACTTCAATACCCTAGCGACTTCAAGCCTATAAATACAATGTTTTTAGCCTTTGGAGGAAGAGAGCCGCGAGTGTATTGTGCAAGAGAGAGAGCAGCCGTCAAGAAGGAGAAGCCCTAGGTGGTGCGTCGTCCAGAAGGAAGAAGGAAGGCGCCGTTCAACTCTTACACTCGCATTCATCTTTATTCTTTCATCTTTTCCTTTTCTCTTTTGTACTTTGGATCGAAAGTTATCAAGGGATTCGACTTGTTCTTCATCAGAGAAGCCTCTTTCAATCCTTTATCTCTTTTTATACTTGCATAATGATATCAACCTTGCCTTGCTTGCTTGATCTTACTATGTCCGAATAGATCCCCTCGTTAGGTCGAGGGAGATCGATGGACTCTTGATATGTTTTGACTTGTTTGATTGCATAAAACGGGATTTACTCTATTGGTTCTTCATCTTTGCTTGCTCTTATTGCTTGTTGTTAGGAAAGCGCGCCTCAACAACTCGAACTTAGGTTGATACACTCTCCAAAAGCTTGTTGTATTGCCGAAACTAGTATTTGATGAGCTAAGTGTTTTAGGCTTCCAAAAGTCGACCTAAGGAACTTAGTAAACAATCACAACTTGAACATTAATTAATGCATGCTTATAACTTGTAATAACCATCGAAGGTTGAGTCTATTAGGTTGTTTAAGCATAGTGGCCGGAGCCACGAAAGTGGAAAGGCTATACATTAGTGTTGTGAGTTCAAGGCGGTTTATAAACTATCCCATGCAATCTCTTGTCATTTCATTGAAAGTTTCCATTGATTTTCCCTTGCCTAACATCTTTCCCATCTTGTTTACAACCTCATTCACTTACTCACTTGTTTTCATTAGATATTAAGACCACCCCACACTCATATTCTCGTTCTAGCTACTTATCACTCAACATAAACTTGAAACGAAATCTCTCTTCCTTGTGTTCGACCCCGACTTACCACGGCTGTGCACTTGCAGCTCTACCAAGTTGGGTTATAAATTGTATTAGTTTGAAGCATAAAACCCAACGCATCAGTTGTACATTCACGAGTTTTGGGTTTTTATAGTAGAACCAACCCAGATTGTGTAATGGTAAAGTTGAACCAATGATAGTTCATCTTATTTTGTCATTGCAAACATGTTTGAGAAAAAAATTTAAACAAAACTCGCTTTCTTCTTAATTTGTATAGGGTGCTTCATGACTAACATGCTTATCTAGTAGTATAATGTTTTTTTATCAATTTTTGTTCTGTCTATCAAATAATTAGACATAAATATGTAATTTTCTTATTTAATTCTTCTACGTTGCATATCATAAATCTATTCACTAAGCATTTGCCGGTCATATATAATTCGAGCCGTATAGTCGAACCTATGGGAGCTAGTTGTACCAAATGTACTTGAAACCGAAACACGTCCACATTCAGACGTCTACATTCATAGACGCAATGAATTAATTGAGTGAGCTTGATATTAATTGAGTATTCATCATTTATTGTACTGTCTTGTGTATATTAATTGAGTGAGCCTGATATTTGAATGTATTTTATGTTTTCATAATTTTATGTTTTATTTTATGTATTTTATGTTTCTTATGGTACAACTATGTTTATTATCGTGTTGAGAACTTATGGTATTTTGGGTACAACTATGTTTCGAGTAGTTCAACTACGTATTGGTTAATTTGCCACATTTGCAAGTTGAACTCGATATTTCAGACACCATGAACTGGAATAACATTGGAATACCATTAATTTAACAGAGGTCTTTAAATGAAAGTTGTTACTTAAACCAACTTAAAAACAAAGCAAGAAGAAGAAAAAGTGCAGCAATCACAAACGTGCTCTCCACAGCTTTGTACTTCTTGTTGACATCACCAATCAACAATTCTAGCCTTTTAATCTCCGCTTTACTCTCTTCGTGTTCTTCCTGCACGTCCGAAATCCGTTTCTCCGCACTACGCAAGTCCATGATGATGAAAGTTAATTCGCTGTCCTTCAGCTCTGCTATTAACTCCTCCATTCTGACACGGTGGTGAGTTTGAAGACTCGCAACCTCCCCAGATACCCGCTTAATGTCAGGGTGAAGGATTTCAAGCTCATCTTCAATCACATGATCCCACCACTTCCGAATATGATAACCCGGATTCTACAATCGTAAACAACAAAGTGCCAACATTAGACTAAACCCTAAATACCAAGGAATTCACAACTAACCCTAAATACCAAGGTCACATTCTCAACTAACCGCTTGGAATTCGCAGGTGAAGAATCTTCTCCCACGGTCTTCTTCGGTGCAAGACGTTTCCCGAACGACCTTGCCACCGCAGTAACAGTTGGTGGGCATACCATACTCGCCATCTCCAATAAGACCTTCGTCGAGGAAGTATGAAGAGGAAGACGAGGTTGCAACCCAACTGTGAGGTCCCATCTCTGAAAATTGAAGAGAGGAAGCGAATAGAGGAAATGAAAGGAGGAATCAAAGAGAGGAAGCGAAGAGAGAATTTGATGAGAGAAATTGAAGAGAGGAATCGAAGAGAGGAAGCGGAATCGAGAGGAATCGAAGAGAGGAAGCGAAATTGAAGAGAGAAATTGAGAGTGGTATGAACCCTAGAAACCTAGGAATGGTAAAGTAACAATGTCGACTATTTCGTTCTTCTTAAGCGGCGGAAATAAAAAAAAAAGAAATAAAGCAATTAAAAACAGAAAAAAATTTCTCTTAATTAATTCTCTACATTCCATATCATAAATATATTTATTATGTATTTGTTGGATGGATGTATTTATAACCGAGTAGTCGAACCAATTAGATCCAGTTGTACTAGATCCAGTACATACTCGAACCTGGTAGAACCCATCAATAAAAACTTCAAATAAAATGTTCAAACATAGTTCACCAGAATAATTCAAACATAGTTCTAACACAAATTACACAACAAAACTCAAACATCACCGGCTCATAGGTTCGAACCAATCACCCAAATTCTTGTAACGATTACACTTGTTACTCGTTTTCTTCTTCTTTTTTCGACTTTCTCCTTCTGATGGATGCCGTCCTTCTTTGTTTCTTCCCCTTTTTGCCGTGTAATCAGGAGGGTATGCGAACAATTTCATTACATCCTCAGGAATACTCCAAACAGAGACATGTGGCACTGTATTAGATTGTTTTCACATATGCTTGTGACCACGTCTCAACCAAGTAGTATTTGGAGCACATATCATATATAGAAAGAGTCGACGTTCTTCCATCCTTCTTTATTTTTGCCATGACTGCGGCAATTGCATGAACACAAGGATACTTGTCTATGTCAAACATTCTGCACATGCAAGTTCTACTTGCTAAATCCACAAGGTAGGTCACACCATCTGTTCCAACTACGTCATACTGAAATTCCAGTCCATTTACCTCCCTTACAGTTAAACACTTAGCCACTGGACATCTCTCGTGAAGCAAATTCTCCACATAAGGCACAACGACCTTTGTACATGGCATTGAAGCGCACTCGTTCCTATACTTGTTGGACCAAAAAGCGAATTTCTCTACTATTTTATCAACCATAGGTAAGAGGGACAACTTTCTATCTTTCCTAAACACACTGTTCATAGATTCACAAGAATTGCTGGTGTCTAAGTTATACTTATCTCCCTCAAAGAAACACCTTGTCCACCTATCCACATCTACCTTATCAACCAAAAACTTAGCACACGCAGGGTACCTCTTTGTGAAATCATCAAACTCTTGTCTAAACTCAGACACAGTATAAGCATGAGCTCATTGGATAAACTTATCCACAACATCATCTCTCTTCACCCCTTGTTGAGCATGCCCTTTTACGTTTTGTGCCAGATGCCAAATACAGTGTACATGGCGAGCCAATGGATAGACTTTCGACACTCTGTTTATGATGCTTTTATGTCTGTCACTCACAAAAACCAGTTCAGGATCATCTGGTATAACAGCTTTCAGGTTTTCCAGAAACCACGACCAACTAAGATGATTTTCGCTATCTATTATCCCAAAGGCAATAGGGTAATGGTGATGATTAGGATCTTGAGCAGTGGCAAACACAAGCTGTCCACCATATACAGTCTTCAGAAACGTTGCATCCACAAGTATCACTTTCCTCATCCATTGAAACCCTTCAATGCTGGCGCCCAAAGCAACAAATAGATACTCGAACCTGTTATCAGCATCTAGTTGCACGTTCGTTTTTGTTCCAGGATTTTCCTGCTCCAGCATGTACAGATAAGAAAACAACATCCTATAGCCTTCTTCAGGAGTGCCCCGCACATCACTAACATGTAGTTTTTTTCCTCTCAAGGCAGTAGAGTATGACACGGTGACACCAGCTCTCTGGTGAACAACATCTACAATAGTTTTAGGAACTGGTGTGTCGAATTGACCTGGATAGTCTTCATGCAGAACCGCTGCCACTAATCGTGGGTTGCCTCTTCTTCTACAATTGCTACTACTTTGAACAGCCCGAGAGCATGTATGCTTACTCCTGTATCTTGTGACGCTGAAAAAATCTGATCCAGCTATCTTCGCAGCTCGTATATACCAACTACAGCCTTTGCTCTCCTGAGTGCACTTGAGAATAAGTCGCACTGTATCTGACTTATAAGTGCGGACACCAAAACAGTGCTTATGTGAAGCTCTGTCAACTAAATCTTGCAATGCCTCCTTTGAGGGAAATTGTTGTCTTAAGTCAATACCAGTACCATCTTCCCATGCTTCAACAAACTGAGATTCTTCTGTATGACGTGAAAGCTCAATATCCTCATCAAACCCATTTAACCCGTCCTCCTTACTATCAGGTTCTGGACGCTCACCATTGCCATCATGTTCTTTGCCATCAGACTCCACCTCTTCGATAAGTGGCTCTTCGATATGTGGCTCCCTCTGTTTTTCTTTTGTTCCTTCCTCCCTGAAAATAGTAACGATACCATCATTCGGTACATCACCTATACCATTTGGAACCGGCTCCTCCTCATAATTCAAACCAAATGAACTTTCTGCCTCCGTTCTAGACAGGTGCTCGCTCCTATGATTTATTCCCAAATCTTTGATTACCTCCACATGCAAAACCCTCCTAAAACCCAGTTTGTCAATTGTCGTTAGATAAGCAAATAGGTCCTCATCATCGAAAATGTACATCTCTCTGGCAGGATTATTCGACATTGGAATGTAACTCAATTTCAGCTGAGGCTTAGCTCCATCACTCGCAATCTTCCTGCATATCTTATCTACTACTGCCGAGTACGTAATCTCCTCCAAAGATGAGATCTTGAATGTTATAGCGCAAGTGGGATTTTTTGAAACCCATTTCAGTTCCTCTTCTACATAATGCCCTCCGTGGTCGAAAAATATGTTTGTGATGTTCATACTCATTGTCCCCTGCAAATATAATGCAAATAATCAATTGCCAATTACAAAGCATCTCACAGTTGTACTACGTGTACCAGTTGAACTTTTAGTACCATTAGTCTTTAACATGCAGTTGTACCTATCTGAACCATTTGAACCACTTAATCAACTACCTCTCATTTGTACCAGTTGTACCATCTCTGCAAGTTCCGATCTATGGTATTACGAGTTCAAATTGAGCTTACTCATTGCGATTCACAAGTTACAATCGTCAAATTCCTTAATCTAACACATATCCTATCAATGTATGTATACCATTTCAATGTCTATACCCAATGAATCAATTTACAAATCCATATACCAAACAAATAAACAAAAGCTAGAAACTCACCTCCAATGGAATTGAAGCTTCAACAATGGTGGAAATCAGCAACAGTGGACATCAATTTACAGAGGAGAAGAAAACGGATTGATAGAATGCGGATTCAGTGTCAATGAGCTCGAAGAAGATTCCGACAGCAAAAGGAAGAAGAAAACAAGCTGAGCGCAGTGATAGAATGCGGATTCAATGTCATGGACCTCGAAGAAGATTCCGACAGCAAAATGAAGAAGAAAACGGATTGATAGAATGCGGATTCAGTGTCAATGAACTCGAAGAAGATTCCGACAACAAAAGGAAGAGAGGAAGAAGATGCTCGATCTTGGGTTCAACGGGATCCCGACCAAAATTTCTGGATTCCCGATTTTCCAAACCAATTTCTATTTTTTTTTTTCTGTTTTGAATTTTTTGAATTTAATAAATTTTTAAATTTATTTATAGTGAATCGGAAATTGGAAAAGGTAAAAATGAAAAGAGTAAGAATTGGAAATGTGAGTAAGGTCAAAAGTGTAATTGCACACTCCTCTCTAATAGTATAATGGCATTAGATCACAAAGTGGCAGGGCAGATTATGTTTTCTTCGTTTGTGGCAAATTGGCCGCGCGCTCATGTTCCTCCGAAGTCCCTGAAGAAACCTCGACATAAAAGCCCGCTCACTCACCATCTCACCACCAGTGTGAACCACCAATCTGCAGAACTCTGCATCGTACTCCCGTACAGACCTCTCACCCTGAGTCAAGTCCAAGAACCTCAACTGCAGTCTGTCACGAGCCTCCTGCGGGAAAAACTTGTGGTTGAACTCCTCGACGAAATCAACCCAAGTCCAAACCGCTCTCCGGGTCCTAACAGACCTCCACCACAAATGTGCATCACCTCCAAGGTAGTGCACTGCCAACTCAACCTGAATTTGCTATGGACAACGAACTGAATCGAAGTTCCGCTCCAACCTCTGACGCCACTCGTCAGCCTGCTATGGAGTGACACCGCCCTCAAACATCGGCGTGCCAATCCTCTGCATCTCCCTCATCATCTCGCGATAAGGTGAATGCCCAACCGCAGCACCTTGCTGCCCCGCAGCCTCCTGCTGCTCAACAAAACCGGCACCAACCTGTGCCCCGGCCGCTGGAGGTGCAACCGGAGCCTGCTGTGGAACTGCCTGAGGAAGACGTGCCAACAACTGCGTCAGTAGCCCCACTATCAAATCTCCCTGAGCTAGAGCTGCGCCCCCACCGGGAACTGCTCCTGCTCCTGCGCCACCACCGGCACCAAAGTTAGCCCCACCGGCCAACGAAACTGACTGAGTAACTGACGCTGTCGCCACACTCGGCGCCGCACTCTCCACTGAAACCTCAGCCTCTGGCAAACCACGCCCAGCACCCCGACCTCCACGACCCGCTGCTCGTCCACCACGACCAGCACCTCTGCCCCCACGGGCTCCACCGCGACCACGGCCACGACCGCGACCACGACCTGCATCCATCTCTCTGCACTTCCACCAAGTACAGAAAATGAGCAAGGTCAGCACACACACAAAACACAACACGAAAATATCCAACTCACTTACCGCGGAAAACTGGAAGAACGAGAGGATGAGACTAAACTACTAACTGCCTAACTCACTTAATCAATTAAACACATAGTCCAATCCACTCAACGCTAACAGTCCTAAAACCGTATTCGCTCTGATACCAAAATGAAACAACCAAGATTTTTTTTTTTATATTTAACTATCAATGCGGAAATTCTCGAAAGAAATCAATAATATAAAATAATAAATAATCCGTTCAACAAATAAACCAATAACCAATAAAAACCAATAATAAATTTCTAGCAACCTAAACACCAGGTTTGCTACATTATGGAAATAAAACTAACATCCTAAAAATGAATTCCTTGCTAGCCACAACAAGATGGCCAAAATCAAATTCCTAGTCTCATCATCCTCTTCTCTCGGTCTCTTTCCGCGGAAGAACATTGCCGTTACCTGCATCACATTGGAATAGAGATGCGTAAGTATTATCATAAATACTTAGTGAGTGGATCATCCTGCCTACAGGCCAAGTTCGTCAAACACTAGACAATACATCAACAGTAATCAACAACAAGAACAATAATCAACAACAGAAACCTCCATGTCAGGAAACACCCACGTTTCCTGACCTCCCAGACCAGTGTCGACCGACAACTCAAGAGTGTCGATCGACGCTAGTCTTCTGAGTGTCGATCGACACCCATCGAGTGTCGGTCGACACCAGCTCGACGCCCAGACACCAGAAGCTACAAAACAGCGCATAGGAAATATCAAAACATACAATCAAGGGTTTTCAACGCCTCAATACATTCCAAAACACGATTTCCAATAAGAACAACTCAATAACACAATAACAAACTCAAACCCAAGGAATCTCTAGTGATGAACGGACCTACAGTCACGCACTCACCTTGAAAAGGATTTAAAGGAAGGAATAGAAGATGAACAACAACCCAAAGCCTCAGATCAAGCCTCCAAATTTCACAAAACTCTAAAATCACCTCTGAAAAGTCTGTCACGAAAAAGTGACTTTCTGCGCGGCCACAAGGCTTTTATTCGCGACCTAGGGCTTCCAAACCCATAACCGGAACAAAACCAGCCGACTTAAATCGAACCGGTCGATTTTGCAATAACCGGTGTCGATCGACACCCTTCATTGGTGTCGATCGACACCCTTCCTTGGTGTCGGTCGACACCCATCGACCCAAACCAAACCAACCACAAACAAACGTGCATTCGACTTAAACCGGAATTGATTTCTCAAATCGGTGTCGATCGACACTCCCTTTGGTGTCGATCGACACTAAGCATTCATAAGCTTTTTACACATTTTCTTCGAGATAAATGAACCTTAAATCAATTGTACAACAATCAAACAAGAACATGTACAATCAATCCTCAATTCACACCTCAAAGAGCGTATGTAATCGACTCCCGAATCCCTAATGTCGTCCGATACCACTTCTAACACAACTTTCTGGTTCGCAGATGTTACAAAGGAGAAGGAGAAGAAAAGAAGAACAACAACATCGAACAAGAGAGAGAACAATAACTGGAGATCGAAGAAGAAGGATTTCACCACCCATCGGAGAAGAAGACGGAGAGAACGAGGAATAATCGATTTTGAAGAACCGAGAACAAAAAAAAAGAAAAACAAAACGAGTGAAAAAATATGGCGGGGCGCTCTCCAGTCGAAATCTGGCAAGTAGAGACGGTTCCACAAGTGTTTCCGCAAGAGACGTCTCTCAAATTTAATTCTGTCACATAGATAATTTTATCAATTTTTCTTTATTTTTTTCTTCAGAGTCGCACAAAAATCCTGCGATGCAGATGCTCTTAGTATAACAGAAGGTGGTTACTCCGGTTTAGGAGCGGGGTTGGTTAGTTTATGTTGGTTTATAAACATTAATCGAAAATTTTTAAATTGGTGTGAAAAATAGGTAGATGACTATTTTCTCAGTGGGAATATAATAGTTATAAATTTATCAAATGGTGTTGTTTTAGATTGAAACCCTAACTTCTGTAGATATGATGCTATAATATAGTTTTGAGGGAAAAATAGTTAGTCAAACCTATATGTATATGTAAACTTCTTTTCTTTTTTATTTCTTTCATATATAATAAATATACAAAAGAGGATTTTGAGGAAGATCAAACATAAGAAACTATAAAATAGGTTTAGTTTTATCAATGGGTCTCTCCCACATGTGTTTGCAGGTTTTTCATGGATGAGCTTGAGATAAAGGAAGGTGTGGAACAAGTCACGACCAGAACAAGGCAGTTCATGGTGTTTAGAGGAGAGGATAATCCTAATACAAAATATCTTAAAAGAGTGTCTTACACAGAAAACATTGGATATTTTTGTATCTTTCTTGGACATGGTGAACCTTACAGTGTCCGAGCGAGCTCACATCCTGGCCTCAAGAGTAACTGCATCTATTTTATGGGATATAACTTTGGGGTTTACGATATCACAGTTTTACACCAAGTTTGACGATACGGGTTTACTAGACAGTAAACCGTTAATGTTGAACAAGTTCCCTTACTGGCCTCATCCCCTTTCTCTAGATTCCTAATTAATATGGTTTGTTTACCATACAGTATGTACCAACTTTATGTGTCTTTTTAAATTTCTATTTATCTAGATATTTTTTTTTTGTTTATTTATTTATTTATTTTTATTAAAATCTACTATTCCATTTGATGACTTGTTATGGTCTCTAATTTTTGGTTTATGGGAGTCAAAACTCGCAGCACTCATTACTCAAATATACCATCTCCTTAGCTCTATGGATTTGGAGCTCATATCACTCATCAAGCAAAAAATATTCGTCTTAAGTATCTCTCGGAACCGGAGTCAGAGCTCATATCACTCACCACTCAACAAATATCTCTCGTCAGCTCCATAGATTCGGAGCCAGAGTCGGAGTCAGAGCTTATATCACTCGTTGATAAACTAGTCACTGAAACAACCAAACTTTTTTTTTTAATAATTAAATCAATATTCAGCGGAAGTCTTTAAATAGTATATCAATAAATAATAAATCGAATCAATTCAACAAATAATTCCGGAAATAATAAATAAATCTAGCAACCTAAACACCAGGTTAGCAAAACACACAATCATAAAACGACACATCCTACATCTCCCTCTTCAGCCTCGATCCCGCGGTCACACTTAGCCTTTACCTGCATCACATTAGAATAGAGATGCGTAAGTATTATCATAAATACTTAGTGAGTGGTTCACTCCGCCTACAGACCAATTGCGCCAACCACTAGACAATACAACAATCAACAACAACAACAATAACTATCAACACAAACATCAACAGTAAACAACAGAGACCACAATAACCAGCAACATACGAAACATAACAGCAACTCTCGCAGAACAGTACTTGTGTCGACCGACACCCACCGTGTCGCTCGACACAGCCCCGAAACCTCGAAACCAATTAACCATTATTAATAATTACCACAATTATTAAAATACTTTACTTCCAATATTAAGTAATTTCCACAATCAAATAATATTTTTCAACCCATAAAATCATTTCCATAATTATTAAATACTTCAAATAATTATTAAATAATTTCCACCATTAAAATAATTTTCCATAAATTATTTGAACCATTTAATTAATTAATTCCATCTTTTATTAATTAATTACGAACTGAACCAAATAAAACCACTTAAACCGGATTAAAATTAATTAATTCCAATAACCAGATTAAACCAAATCAAACCGAGATCAGACCGTCGGTGTCGACTGACACCCGCTTGGTGTCGCTCGTCACCTGGTCGATTGGTGTCGATCGATGCCCAACTCGATTTTTCCAACACAAAACACCAAAATACTCAATCCACGACATCAATCAAGATCAAACTCATCAATCATCACATAAACATCACGAAGAACACACAAAACTCAACCATTAATCACAACAAACACACAACCAATGGGATTCAACCCCCATATACGATCAAATACACAAATAACTCAAGAACACCTCAAGAACACAACAAAAACCTCATCTACCAACGAATCTCTAGTGATTCACGAGCCTACGGTCACGCACTCACCTCGACAACGGATTGAACAAAGAGGAAATACAGAAAACGATGAACAGTAATCCCGATGAACAGTACGCGATGAACAATAATCCCAATGAACAGTACGCGATGAACAGTAATCCCGATGAACAATACGCGATGAACAGTAATCCCAATGAACAGTGTTTTCGAAATTCTCCCAAAATCACCTCTTTTCTCTCTGGAAACTCCAACCTCGAAAAATTGAGCATCAACTCGCGGCTGCACCTCTTTTAAATCGAGAAATAGCGTTTCCTTCCCTAAACCGACCAAAACCAGCAACTTAAATCAAACCGACTCGATTCACAATAACCGGTGTCGACCGACACCAACCCTTGGTGTCACTCGACTACCCTTGTCGAACCAACAAACCGCACACAAATCTATTTAACCCGAAATCGATTTCTCAAACTGGTGTCGATAGACACCTCCTGGTGTCGCTCGACACCAATTAACCAGAAGTCGTTTTACACATTTTTCTACACAATGCTTGAACCTTTAGACCGACTGCACAACAATCAAACAAGAACATGCACAGCCAACCCGAGATTCACACCGTATAGAGTATATGCAACTATTCCCGATCACTTGGTGTCGTCCGACACCACTTCTAAAACAGCACTTCAGGTTTACGGATGTTACAATCACTCTCGAGACAAAGCCGGAGATTGCATCAGTTCTTAATCAAATATTCACTGTCGTCATCTGAATGTAGAGGCCAAGCAGTTCATTTCCGTGTGCCCTCAAGTAGAAGTAAAACTTGAACAAGGAAAATTGATCTGTGTGAGTGAAAAAGTGCAGCAGAGGAACGATAGAAAAAGGGAATGTTACCGTAGAAACATGAACTTGTACAGAATAGTAACAGGAGAAAACACTGCTCATTTTCGATGCCCTACTTGCAACGGCGAGGACCATGAAGTATATGTCAAGGCTCCACTTAAGGTCAAACACTATCTTCATCAAAAACATTTTCTTCAGCTTGTCTTGTCAACCAAGGTAGTAGCCAGGAAATGCTATTGTTGTGAGGAGTATCTGCTAGAGGTGTTTTATTATTGCTCGGCTTGCGATTACGCTATGAACATAGCTTGTTTCCCGAAACAACGACCTGGAACTATAGAGCATCCCAAGTGGCATGAGCATCCTCTTTATCTGTTTCCAAGACAGACTTTGTTGACTTGCAACGTATGTACCTTAACCCATTCGAATTGTCCTTTTTATATATGTCCCTCTTGTGAATTTGTGGTCCATGAAAGATGTATCAGCTTACCACGTGTAATAAAGATATCTCGCCATCTCCATCGTATCTCTTTTACCCCCATTTTTGACCAAGGAGATTGGTCTTGTGGTGTATGTCGCAAAAAGATCGACAATGATTATGGGGGTTATTCTTGCACCAAGCATGGTTGTTCATATACGGCTCATTCAAGATGTGCCACACAAAGCAATGTGTGGGATGGTGTAGAACTTGAGGGAGAGCCAGAAGAATTTGAAGAAGACGAGGTTGAGCCGTTTGTGAAGATAAGTGATGGAATCATTCAACATTTTAGTCATCAATCATCATCTGTGACTTGCTGAGAACACGGGCAAAGATTACGACGAGAATAAAGAATGTCAAGCATGCATCATGCCAAACTATTATGGTAATCTCTACTCATGTATGGAATGTGACTTTTTTCTCCACGAAGCTTGTGCAAATCTTGCTCGCAGAATACATCATCCAATACATGCGCATCCACTTATTCTAGTGACAGACGAGAACGAAGTAATCGAGACAAGGACTACATGTTCAGCGTGTCCTTGGTTGTGCACTGGTTTCTTCTATGGTTGCAGTAAGAAAATATATCTTTTTAAGCTGCATGTGAAGTGCGCCACAATTTCTGAGCCATTAGTCCATGAAAGTCACATCCATCTTTTATTCTTAACATATAAACCAGGACTGCGAAGAAGATGTTCGGTTTGTCAAGATTCAAGAGACGCTTACACGGAAAAATTCAATTGCATTGAGTGTGACTTTTCTTTGTGTTTCAAATGTGCTACTTTACCTCATAAGGTGAGGTGTAAGCATGATAATCATATGCTCACTCTTTCTTATGGGAAAGAGATTAGTACCGGACGAATTGGTGTGAAGCATGTGAGAGAAAATTAAATTCTAAGGAGCGGTTTTATATGTGTGATGACTACCTTTGTGTTACTCTACACATTGAGTGTATGTTAGGAGTAAAGGTTTACATGAAGTCGGGTTCATCATTGATTCACTTCGGTAGAAAGTTAGATGTTGTGCTCAACAAGCATATGTCTCGACCCAGTTGCAGCAATTGTAAGGAGCGATGTCAACACAAAGTATATTTCTATCATTTGGGATCAATAGCTTGCTCCTTAAATTGTGTTAAGGAGGGGTAATTGGTTTAGAGGTTTGGACCGTTTGGTGCAATGGCTTAATGGTCATTCTTGTTGGTGCTGTATTGCTTTGGCAAACATTGATATGTCCAATATTTTAATGGGATATATCCATGAGTAAATTCACCGAAATTAAGACATCATCTTGTATCAAATAGTGAATTTTTCAGTCATCCAGAGACCATCTTGACCATGTTACGCGTGCAAGTTCTTAACCATTTTATGGAGGAAACGTCATACGCTACAAGAATGGAATCTTATCTTTTTTTTTTTTGGTAACCAATGGAATCTTATCTTATCATATGCTCACCCGTTTTTCACTCGTAAATCTTTTTTTTTAATAAAAAAATATTTTCCTTTCCGTCGAGAATAAAATTCATCTAAAATATTTGGCACGCAACTAGCCTTTCCAATTACAAAACCTTAAGTCTTAGTTTACACATGTTTGATACAAATTATGGTGCATATGATAAATAAATCAGACCTCTATATAAATCTTGTCACAACACAAATATATTAATAGATTTTGATACGTGTAAAAAATTTCTACCAACTAAATTAGAGATAATATTAACACAAATATTTACAATTCAAAATCTAAAAAGATTTTTAAAATGATGCAATTTAATACTCGTAAATAGAAAAGGATTATAACTACTCATTCTAAAAACTATAGTTATTGCGGAAATTATATTAGATGGAGTCTAAGATCCTATTTATTATTAGATTTGTTGTTAAGATCTATGTTAATTTTTTTATTTCTCACACATAATTTTAAAAGTAAAAGTGAAGAATGTATGAATCACAAATTACTATAGTTATATATCAATTTATGGTAAAATATTTGTTTTAGAAAAATCATGATCTTGTAATTTTTTTTTTTAATTGATTAGCAACCAAAATCAAATTAAAAGATGGAACATTTGATAACCAACAACCATATTAAGACTAAATTAGCATACTCTAATCTTTAACATAAGGAAATTACCGAGCTTAGACTTAGGAATTTCTTAATTAAACAAAAACAATGTTAGTTTAACCAAATAAACAAAAAACAAATATTATATATATTTGAAATATATGTAATTATAGTACACATGTAATATAAAGAAACTAAAAAAAAACCCAAAATTGCATAATATCAAACAAAATTCGAAATGGTTTGATCTGGTTTTAGTTTGTATAAAAATGATAAACTAAAAATCAGAAAAAATCAAACCGAAATAAACCATCAACATCCCTATCATCATCGTTATGATACTCCTACCCAGTTTGTAAGGTCAATCTTATTATATGACAACTAGATATCATGAACCATATTTGATGGCAGGTTTGGTGTAAAGCATTTGATCACAGGTTTTTGAATCAACAATATGATTTCTGATATAGTTGAATAAATCAATTACAAGCTTATTTAATAACATATTTTTCTTTTAACCAATTTTTAGGACGGAGAAATAAAAATGATTAAAAAGACAGAGGTCGTAAAACAAAGAGATAAAAGAATCATCTACGCAACAGCATTATTGGTATTGTTTTTAGAGCAAATGTCACTTTTTCAGCATATTGCAATAAAGAAAAGTAAATTCCAAATTCATTCTTCCTTGAAGAGAAAAATGAATTCAATGGATGACTTGTTATCGTCTCTTGTTTTTCGTTTATATCTTTCAAATGTTTAAGTTTTTAGTTATTTTGTTCAACAAAAAAATGTTGAAAGAACAATATCATAAGTTTTGTTATAATAGTATCACATAACAAATTTTATCAATTTCAATAATCAATCAGTGTTGAACATTAAATTTTTTACTAAATTTTATTTTTGTTAAATTGAATATTCATTAAATTGAGTTCATGTGTTTTTGCTAATGGCAGAGTTCAGTTAAATGGATAGATGAATCCATCTGATGAATTGTTGTTCGCATTTATTTTTTAATTTACCATTTTTATGCTTACAGTTTTAATTGTTTTGTTCAACAAAGAATGTTGATGAAACAATATCATAACATTGGTTGATAATAATATCAATTGATGAGTTATCTCAAATACATTTTCATTGCCCTTATTGGCGGTTTATACATTCACTTTGGCCTAAGATAGAGCTGAAGCGTTGTTCAAGGGTTATTGTCATAACCTCTGTGGAAAAATCTCATCCTCACCAAATATATGTCTCATGAAGTGAGATTGAATACGTAAAATTTCTTACAACAATGTGGAAAACTTCATAAATACATTGCATAAGAAGTTAGGTAATTTGTTTTTTGGAAAAAAAAAAGGTGAAGGACAATAGTTTGGAGTTAGATTTAATTTAACAGGTTTTTCCATTTCATTTGCTATGATATGATGAAGATTTTATTTTGGTACTAACAATAGTACCTATGAATTTGGCATCCAAAATATAGATAATATTCATACCATCTGAAACAACCAAGCTTTTTTTTTTTTTTTTTAAATAATTAGCCCAGATTAACATTCCCATAAATATTAATCCTCAACAACTAATTCAAACAACACGATGCGGAAGTCCTAAAAAAAATCAATATTATTAAATCATAAACAATCATTCAACAAATAACCAATAAACCAATAACCAATAAAGAAATAACTCTAGCAACCTAATCACCAGGTTTGCCACATTATTGAAAATAGACTAACACCCTAAACATCACGAATTCCTGGTCAGCCACAACAATAAAGCCAAGATTAAATTTCTAATCTCATCATCCTCTTCTCTCGGTCTCTTTCCGCGGAAGAACATTGCTGATACCTGCATCACATTAGAATAGAGATGCGTAAGTATTATCATAAATACTTAGTGAGTGGATCATCCTGCCTACAGGCCAATTACGTCAAACAATAGACAATACAACACAATAATCAACAACCATAACGATGCAACAACAATAACATCAACTACCTGTCAGGAAACCCACGTTTCCTGACACCCAGGTCGGTGTCGACCGACACCTCTATGGTGTCGATCGACGCCAGCCTTCTGAGTGTCGATCGACACTCATCGAGTGTCGGTCGACACCAGCTCGACGCCAGACACCAAACGCGAAGAAACAGTGCGAAAATAGTAAAATAAATACCAATCAATGGGATTCAACCCCCATAAACGCATCAAACCGCATAAAACCGAAGAACAACTCAAGAACAACAACATAAACTCAAAATCAAACAATCTCTATTGATTAACGGACCTACAGTCACGCACTCACCTTGAAAACGGATTGGAAGGAAGGAAAAGAGATGAAACAACAACCACAAGCCTCAGAAACTCCACAAAACTCCTCCAAACTCACAAGATCACCTTAGAATCACCTTTTCCTCTCTAAAACTCGAAAAAGTCACTTTCTGCGCGGCCACAGGGCTTTTTATCGCGACTTAGGGCTTCCCAGCCCTTAACCAGACAAAACCAGCCGACTTGAATCAAACCGGTCGATTTTCCAATAACCGGTGTCGATCGACACCCTTCCTTGGTGTCGGTCGACACCCATCGACCAAAACCAACCCAACTCGATTCGATCGACTTAAACCGGAAATCAACCCTGATAGCCGGTGTCGATCGACACACCTTTTGGTGTCGATCGACACTAAGCATCCATAAGCTTTTCACACATTTTCTTCGAGATAAATGAACCTTAAACCAACTGTACAACAATCAAACAAGAACATGTACAATTAATCCTCGATTCGCACCTCAAAGAGCATATGTAATCGACTCCCGAACCCCTAATGTCGTCCGATACCAACTCTAACACAACTTTCTGGTTCGCGGATGTTACAATTCTCCCCCACCAAACTGGATTCGTCCTCGAATCCCCACACAAACGTCTCTCAAAGACCTCAAAACTCACATTTTTAGTCCTATGTTATACGCATGTCTCCAAGATATTATTACTCTCAACACCGTAACCTACCGTCACGATATCCATATTGCGGCCCACCGCCACAATATCCATACTGCGGCCCACCGCCCAGTATCCAAACCGCGACCCACCGTCACGAAAAACAACCCATATCAAGGTAGCGACCCCCAATATAAGTCCGTCGGGCACCTACCGTCCCAACACAAATAGAACCACCGTCTACAAGGCCCACCGCCCCTAGACAAAACGAGTAATAAAATCTGAAACGCGTACCAACATATGACTAAAAACTTCCAATGACCCCACCGGCCAAAGAAACTTGTAACATCCCAAACCATAACCAAAAATATGAGGCAAAACTCCATCTCATATAACTCCAAAAAAATGTATATCGTACAACAAAACGAAAATACATAAATCCAAAACCAACAACTCAAAAGTCAAAAACAAGACTAGAACCACAAAGATGAATCACTCCACAGCCTGCTTGTCGAACCACTTTCCGAACTTCAGCTTCATCTTTGCCTCTGGCTCCCAGGTCTGCTCCTCTGTGCCACTACAGTCCCACAAGACTCTCAACAATGGCACCCTCTTGTTCCGCAGAACCTTGACTCTCCTCTCAAGAATCCTCACAGCAACTGCCGGAACTGTCATATCTGGCTGAAGATCCTCTGGAATCTCAACCACAACCTCTTCTGAAGGACGCAAACACCTCCTCAACATAGAAACATGAAACACCTTGTGAAAGGCGCTCATAATCGGTGGCAACTCTAACCGATAAGCCACTGGCCCAACTCGCTCCACCACTGGAAACGGACCCATAAAACGCGGACTGAGCTTGTTCTCTGCTATGGACCTGTTAGGGCCCCTCAACATAGCCATCTTGAGATAAACTCTATCTCCCACCTGAAACTCAAGCTCACGTCGCCGCCTATCTGCATAACTCCTCTGTCTATCCTGAGCCTCCTTCATGTTCAACCTCAAGACACGGATCTTCTCCGTCGTCTCCTGAACAAAACTAGCTCCAAACATGCTGCGCTCCCCCACTTGGGTCCAGCATAACGGTGTCCTGCATGGCCTCCCATACAAAGCCTCATAAGGAGCCATACCAATACTAGACTGAAAACTGTTGTTATAGGCAAACTTTGCCAAACACAGATGATCAGCCCAATGACCACCCCAATCCAGTACACACATCCTAAGCAGATCCTCCAAAGTCTGAATAGTCCTCTCTGACTGCCCATCTGTCTGCGGATGATACGCTGTACTCATATGCACCTTAGTGCCCATCTCAGTCTGAAATGCCCTCCAAAACTCTGAAGCAAACCCCGGATCTCTATCCGACACAATACTGGCTGGCACTCCATGCAGCCTCACAATCTCTCGCACAAACTTCCTAGCCAAGACAGCTGCTCCATCTGTCTTCTTGATAGCCAAGAAATGTGCTGACTTGGTCAAGCGATCCACAATGACCCAAATAGCATCGAAATTCCGTGAGATCGGCAATCCCACAACAAAATCCATAGTGATCATATCCCACTTCCACTCTGGAATGGGTAAACTCTGCAGAAGACCACTAGGCACCTGATGCTCTGCCTTGACCAAAGAACAATTGTTGCACCTCGCAACCCAATCTGCCACATCCCTCTTCATCCCAACCCAATGATAATACCGTTTAAGGTCACGGTACATCTTGGTCGCACCCGGATGAATCGAAAACTTGCTCGAATGAGCCTCTCTCAAAACCTCATGCCTCAACTCCTCATCCTTGGGCACACAAACTCGCCCACGAACCAAGATAGTCCCATTCGAAGAGACCTGATACTCAGAACCGACCGCATGCGAAGCATCAATCAAACCCTGATCACTCTGATCCTACTGAGTAAGTCTGCCTGATCAGCTGCCTCTAAACCCAAGGGCTCCTCTAGCACAAAGACGCAATGTACTAATCTCGCTGACCAAAGCCTCAACACCACGCTCTCTATCTGAATCAACCCTCCGTCGACTCAAAGCATCTGCTACCAAATTGGCCTTGCCCGGATGATAAACAATATCCAGGTCATAGTCTGCCAGAAACTCCACCCAACGCGTCTGCCTCGCATTCAGCAAAGGCTGAGTAAGGATATGCTGTAGACTCTTGTGATATGTGAAGATCTGCACTCTGCCACCATAAAGATAAGACCTCCAAATCTTGAGTGCAAAAACCACTGCTCCCAACTCAAGATCATGTGTAGGACGGTTGCGCTCAATGCCCTGCAACTGCCTCGAAGCGTAGGCAATCACTCTGCCCTCCTGCATCAAAACACAACCAAGTCCAACACCTGAAGCATCTGTGTACACTACATATGGCTTCCCCGGGTCGGGTAATGCCAACACTGGTGTACTAGTCAACATCTCCTTGAGCTTCCCAAAGCTCTCCTCGTACTCATGCGACCACACAAACGGCACATCCTTGCCAGTCAACCTCGTCATCGGCTGAGACATACTCGCAAAGCCCCTGACAAACCTCCTGTAGTATCCTGCTAAACCCAGAAAACTCCTGATCTCGGTAGCACTACTCGGTCTAGGCCAATCCCTGATAGCCTCAATCTTAGCCGGATCCACAGAAACTTCCTCTGCAGAAACAATGTGGCCAAGAAAACCCATCTCCCTCTGCCAAAAGCTGCACTTGCTCAACTTGGCAAACAGCTTATGCTCTCGAAGCTTCTCCAACACAAGCCTCAAATGAGTCGCATGCTCCTCTGGACTCCTCGAATACACCAAAATATCATCGATAAAAATGATGACAAACACATCCAGAAACTCCCTGAACACGTCGTTCATCAACCTCATAAAAGCTGCCGGCGCATTAGTCAAACCGAAAGGCATGACCACAAACTCGAAATGCCCATACCTCGTCCGAAAAGCTGTCTTCCGAACATCTGCCTCATCTATCGGAATCTGATGATATCCCGACGCCAAGTCAATCTTGGAGAACCAAGTAGCCCCTCTCAACTGATCCAACAACTCATCGATCCTCGGAAGTGGGTACCTGTTCTTCACTGTGACTCGGTTAAGTCCCCGGTAATCAATGCACAACCGAAAACTGCCATCCTTCTTCTTAACGAACAAAACTGGCGCTCCCCACGGCGAAACACTAGGTCTGATGAACCCTTTACTCAAAAGGTCCCCTAGCTGCTTCTTCAGCTCTGCCATCTCTGCTGGAGCCATCCTGTAAGGTGTCTTCGATATCGGTGCTGTCCCGGGCTCTAAATCAATCGTGAAAGGATCTGACCGAGATGGTGGCAATCCCTTCAGCGACCGAAATACATCCTCAAAATCCCGAACAACCTGAATATCCTGCAAAACCACCTCACCACTGAACTCTGTCATAGTAATCGTCGCCAAATAGGCTTCGCAGCCCCGCTCTAACAACTGCTCTGCCTGAATAGCTGAGATCACTATACTCCCTGAAGTCGGTCTCACTCCCTGATAAACCAAATTCCCTGCATCCCGCTCAAACACAACTCTACCTCTGTAGCAATCCAGATGAACTCGGTATAGAGATAACCAGTCCATCCCCAAAATCACGTCATACAGCTCCACTGGACTGATGACCAAATCTGCTGGCATAGACTGCCCCGCAATCCGCACATCAACTGCTCTAGCTCTGCCCGACGTAGCCAAATAACCACCACCGGCCACCTTGACAAAGCCTGAAGCCTCGCCATCGCTACTCCGAATACCACTACCCTCCGCTCTCTCCGGAGTAATGAAGCAATTAGATGCTCCCGAGTCAAACAGAACGTGAGACTCAAAACCTCCAACTAACAAGGTCCCTACACAATTCCACAAGTGTTGAGAACCTCTAACTCTATCACAGTAAAATAACAGAAACAGACAACACCAACAATTCTAACTTAAGAATTTAAAAGTTTGAGTCAAGATTTTACCTGTGTTCTGGCCTGACTGACTGGTCTGGCCCACCTCTGCCGAAGTATAAACTCTCGGCGCTCCACCCGACTGCAACGCCGCAACCTGCGTTGCTGACTGAATAGCCAACGGCTGAATCGCCGCCGCCACTGCTCTCTGCTGCAACTTGGGACACATTGTCTTGATATGCCCCTGCTCCCTGCAGTAGAAGCACACTGTCGTCTCTCTGGATCCCGCCCTCTTGGGGCAAGTCGCAACTCTGTGATCCAGACTCCCGCACCCAAAACAACCACCCGTACTCGGGCTACTGGCAGATATCTCCTCTGCTCTCCTCTTCTCGCCCTGCGCAGGCCTACTGCCCCTGCCGTAACCAGAACTGTAACCTCTGCGTTGCTGATGCTGCTGCTGGCCCCGAGGATGGGTAGCAGGAGCAACTGCAACTGGAACAACTGCCGTACTCGCCGGCTCACGCAAGTCCTCCTCAACGGAAGCTGCCAACTCCACTAAACCAGCTCTAGTGTGGTACATACCACCTCTGCACTGCGTCCTGATGTTCCTCCGAAGTCCCTGAAGAAACCTCGCCGTCAATGCCCGCTCACTGATCAGCTCACCACCAGAATGAACCAACAACCTGCAGAACTCTGCATCATACTCCCGTACAGACCTCTCGCCCTGCGTCAAGTCCAGAAACCTCAACTGCAGCCTGTCACGAGCCTCCTGAGGGAAAAACTTGTGGTTGAACTCCTCGATGAAGTCAACCCAAGTCCAAACCTCTCTCCTGGTCCTAACAGACCTCCACCACAAATGTGCATCACCTCCAAGGTAGTGCACTGCCAACTCGACCTGAAACTGCTCTGGACAACGAACAGAATCGAAGTTCCTCTTTAACCTCTGACGCCACTCGTCAGCCTGCTCTGGAGTAACCCCGCCCTCAAACGTAGGCGTACCAATCCTCTGCATCTCCCTCATCATCTCACGATAAGGAGAAAACCCAACTGCAACACCCTGCTGCACTGCAGCCTCCTGCTGCTCAACAAAATCGGCACCAACAGGTGCCCCGGCACCAACCTGTGCCCCGGCCGCTGGAGGTGCAACCGGAGCCTGCTGTGGAACTGCCTGAGGAAGACGTGCCAACAACTGCGTCAGTAGCCCCACAATCAACTCACCCTGAGCTAAAGCAGCGCCCCCACCGGGAACCGCTCCAGCTCCTGCGCCACCACTGGCACCCGAGTTAGCCCCACCGGCCAACGAAACAGACTGTGTCACCGACGCTGCCGCCACACTAGGCGCTGCAATCTCCACTGAAACCTCAGCCTCTGGCACTCCACGACCAGCACCCCGACCTCCACGACCCGCTGCTCGCCCACCGCGACCAGCTCCTCTGCCCCCACGGGCTGCACCGCGACCACGACCATGGCCACGACCACGACCTGCGTCCATCTCTCTGCACTACCACCAAGTACATAAAAAGAGCAAAGTCAACACACAAACCAAAACACGACACACCAAAAATCCAACTCACTTACCCGCGGAAAACTGGAAGACCGAGAGCATGAGACTAGACCACTAACTGACTAACTCACAAAATCAATTAATCACACAATCCAATACATCCTATTCTAACAGTCCTAAAACCGTATTTGCTCTGATACCAAAATGAAACAACCAAGCTTTTTTTTTTTTTTAAATAATTAGCCCAGATTAACATTCCCATAAATATTAATCCTCAACAGCTAATTCAAACAACACGATGCGGAAGTCCTCAAAAAAATCAATATTATTAAATCATAAACAATCGTTCAACAAATAACCAATAAACCAATAACCAATAAAGAAATAACTCTAGCAACCTAATCACCAGGTTTGCCACATTATTGAAAATAGACTAACACCCTAAACATCACGAATTCCTGGTCAGCCACAACAATAAAGCCAAGATTAAATTCCTAATCTCATCATCCTCTTCTCTCGGTCTCTTTCCGCGGAAGAACATTGCTGATACCTGCATCACATTAGAATAGAGATGCGTAAGTATTATCATAAATACTTAGTGAGTGGATCATCCTGCCTACAGGCCAATTACGTCAAACAATAGACAATACAGCACAATAATCAACAACCATAACGATGCAACAACAATAACATCAACTACCTGTCAGGAAACCCACGTTTCCTGACACCCAGGTCGGTGTCGACCGACACCTCTATGGTGTCGACCGACACCTCTATGGTGTCGATCGACGCCAGCCTTCTGAGTGTCGATCGACACTCATCGAGTGTCGGTCGACACCAGCTCGACGCCCAGACACCAAACGCGAAGAAACAGTGCGAAAATAGTAAAATAAACACCAATCAATGGGATTCAACCCCCATAAACGCATCAAACCGCATAAAACCGAAGAACAACTCAAGAACAACAACATAAACTCAAAATCAAACAATCTCTATTGATTAACGGACCTACATTCACGCACTCACCTTGAAAACGGATTGGAAGGAAGGAAAAGAGATGAAACAACAACCACAAGCCTCAGAAACTCCACAAAACTCCTCCAAACACACAAGATCACCTTAGAATCACCTTTTCCTCTCTAAAACTCGAAAAAGTCACTTTCTGCGCGGCCACAGGGCTTTTTATCGCGACTTAGGGCTTCCCAGCCCTTAACCAGACAAAACCAGCCGACTTGAATCAAACCGGTCGATTTTCCAATAACCGGTGTCGATCGACACCCTTCCTTGGTGTCGGTCGACACCCATCGACCAAAACCAACCCAACTCGATTCGATCGACTTAAACCGGAAATCAACCCTGATAACCGGTGTCGATCGACACACCTTTTGGTGTCGATCGACACTAAGCATCCAGAAGCTTTTCACACATTTTCTTCGAGATAAATGAACCTTAAACCAACTGTACAACAATCAAACAAGAACATGTACAATTAATCCTCGATTCGCACCTCAAAGAGCATATGTAATCGACTCCCGAACCCCTAATGTCGTCCGATACCAACTCTAACACAACTTTCTGGTTCGCGGATGTTACACTATCATCCGAAAGAAAGTATCGACTAGAGATCCACAAGACAGGCTTGAAAATTCTTTATTCTTTTCTCCAAAACTTCTAGCGTTATATTCAATGTAAATGGTTGGACCCATAAATCATACAACGCGCTTATTTGCACTTGCTCACACTTAGGGTTTAAAATTTTAAACCTGAAGAAAAATAAACCATGCAATGACTTTGTCGGAGATTTTGATAACGTCACTATAGAAACACATGGTACATGGTAAATGTTTTATCTATTGGTTTATTATTTTTCATAAGGAAATTTTACAAGACTAGCTAGGATATAAGTAGATATATTTAAGAAGATAAACAGAAACTTAAATATTAAAAGATGCAAAACAACACAAATGTGCTAGATTTTGCAAGAAATCAATTGTTGCATAGACGAAAAGTGGGGATATATCATGGATCATGATCTAAATCCTTTACAATTCGAACAAGTCCGAAGATCACTGAGGAATTGACTCAAATACGTTCTGAAACAACCAGTTTTTTTTTTTTTTATATATAATTAATTATCAATGCGGAAATTCTCGAAAGAAATTAATAATTAATAAATCAAATCAATTCAATAAATAATAAATAATTAGTTCCAATAATCCAATAAACAATTCCAGAACAATAAATCGAACTAGCAACCTAAACACCAGGTTTGCTACCAACTTAAACAATAAAATTGTAAGATCCCAGTTTGTGGAGAGGCTTAAAAGAATTGATTTGGCTACCTATGTCAACAAAGTGCACTTACTTTTTCGGTCAAATGCCCATAAGTAACTCTAGAGTTAAGCGTGCTTGGGCTGGAGTAGTGGAAGGATGGGTGACCTTCCGGAAAGTGGTCTGCGGAACCGTGTAAGTGAGGCCAAAACACGGGGAAAGGTCGGGTGTTAATTGGAGGGATAGTAAATAAGTCGGTAGAGCCTCTCAACAATAACGGACCGGCTGTCGGACAGGGGTGAGGCCCACGGGCCGAGAGAGGGCGTGGGTGACTCATCGGGATGGGCGGTCGGGTGCGTTATAATTTGGTATCAGAGACGAACCCAGACGTGAGTGTGGAGTCAAGTGGAGTGGCCTTGACTCACACAGTCAGGGGGTGACGATCCAGGTGCGTAACGAGGACGTTGCGCTCAGTGAGTGGGGGTGAATTGTAACATCCCGGTTTATGGAGATGCTTAAAACAATTGATTTGGCTACCTATGTCAACAAAGTGCACTTACCTTTTCGGTCAAAAGCCCATAAGTAACTCCAGAGTTAAGCGTGCTTGGGCTGGAGTAGTGGAAGGATGGGTGACCTTCCGGGAAGTGGTATGCTGATATACCTCTATTTTGTACCCTTTTTTATATGGTTTTACTACGCTTTTTATAAGGTTTTTAAAGGCTTTTCGATCTAAAAAGGTAGGTTTTGTGGATTTATAGTACTAAGAGTCTAGACAGGTCGAAAGATGCATTTTGGAGCAAAACTACAGGATTTGGACTTTACGCCGCTCCACGACACAGCATCAACTTTGAAAGAGCCCCAAAAGCATTCTACGCAATGGATCTCACCAAAACCAGTTCGACGTGATGCCCACATGAGTTAGCTTTCCAACGCAATTGGAATCATGCAATTTGGACGTGTAGAATGGAAGATATTATCATTTTAGTGAAGAGTGTCAAATCAGCCGAAAACCGGACGTCCACACCATCCGCTCGACCGAGCCGGTCGGACAGGGCCTCCAAGGCTCCCGTCCGACCCGACCGTCCTTAACTTCACATTGACGCCGCTCGACCAAGCCGGTCGGACAGGGCCTCCAAGGCCCCCGTCCGACCCGACCTTCCTTCACGATCCGGTCGACCGAACCGGTCGGACAGGGCCTCCAAGGCTCTCGTCCGACCCGACCTCTTTTCGCCATCCCGTGCGCGCCAGCTCGACCCGACCATCATCCCGTGTGACCGTTCAACCCCCAGCTCGACCCGAGCACCAGCCCGACCGACCGGTCGACCGCCCCGCTCGACCGCCGCCGTCCCGCTCGACCCGGCTTAGCCGACTAAGGCCCGTTTTGCACGTTTTCACGATTTACTCGGCCCGTTTACCTAATCTCGACCCCTGGAAGACCTAGCACTATAAATACACCTTTTTAGCCTCTTTAGAAAGAGAGAAAGAGAGAGAACAATATAGCCACATTGTATTTCAGTTTCATAGATCTACTTTTGTTCTAGAGATTTCAAGGAGAGGATCTCTCCTCCTTACTACAATTTGGAGAAGATTTCTGAACCTTTATCTATTATCATGCTTTCTTCATCTCTCTGTGTTGTTACTTTGATCATGTCTGAGTAATTCACTTGTTAGGTTGCTAGGGTTACTAATTCAATGAGTTGTTTGCTTGATCTATGATTTCGATGAACTGTTAGGGATATCATTAGAGTCTTTGTCTCGTTTTGCTCACTAATTAATGCTGATTGCTTTACCGCGCATCTAGCAATCTGATCTTGGGTTGATTTGAGCCACGGAAGTGCTGTATCATTCGCCGGACCTATTCTTTGACAAGCTAGGTTTCTTAGACTGCGGAAGTTGATTTACTAAGCCTAGTGAACTGTATCCGAACTTGATCGATTTAATGCTTGATTAACTATCTAAGGACATACCAAAAGTTTTGCGATTAGATAAGTTATCATAGGAGTCGGAGCCACGGAAGTGGAAAGACTTATTTTCGTGTTTTGTGTTCTAGACGGATCTATCATCCCATCATCCCTAAATTGATTCATATCTATCATCGAACTGATCATTGCTTGCTTCTCTGCGAATTAGCCCCTAGAGACCTAACGCTTTTCCCTCATTGCTTTACAACTTCGATTTCTTAGCTTTAGTATTTAGTTATTAGACAGCCAACCAATCATCCTTTATCTTATTCTAGCTTGATCCGAACTCCATAGATTTAAAGTGTATTCATTTTAGCCAGTCCTTGTGTTCGATAACCCGTACTTCTACGATCTGTGCACTTGCAGGATTTTTAAAAGTCGGTAAAACCTGACCACACATCAAGTTTTTGGCGCCGTTGCCGGGGACTGCAGCAGTACCTTTGAATCTCGATTAGGATCTAGTCTAGGATTTTATCGTTTTCTTGCATTTTCATTATTTTTGCTTTTGGTTTTCCTAGTTTATCTTACTTTTCATTTGTTTTCTTCTTTTGTTTTTCAGGTGCATGACTAGACAGTCTAATAGGGACAATCTAGTTGAACCAGTTGCTGAAATCGACCGACTTGAAAAGACACTTAGACGACAAAGGGCTCAAGAGATGGCCCAAACCGCTCATGATGCAGCAGTAGCTAGAGCTGTAGCTGAAGGGAGAGATCCACCTCCACCTTTAGCACCACAACCTCCTGCTGGGGAAGTTGATGCACAACCTCAAGCTAACAATCCAACCATTGGAGACTATGACTCCGCTGATGCCTTCTTTACGGATAGAAATCCGATCCACCCACCTCCACCTCAGAGGAATGACTATGAAATCAAGCCTCAAATCATAGCATTGGTTAAGCAAAACCAGTTTCATGGCCTACCAGCTGAGCACCCGCTTGATCACATAGATAACTTTGAAGAGATTTGCAGCACTACCCGAGCCAATGGAGTCTCAGCCGACTACCTAAAGTGCAAACTTTTCTCATTTTCTCTTGGCGACAAAGCCCTTAGATGGTTAAAGTCTCTTCCTGCCCATTCGATCACCACTTGGGACGAATACAAGGCAGCATTCATCAACCATTTCTACACTAAGCAAAGATCGATTTCTGTTAGAAACAAGATCTCTGGATTTCGCCAAGGTGCAACCGAATCATTTTATGAGGCATTGGATCGATTCAAGGAATACATTAGGGATTGCCCTAACCACGGTTTCAAGGATGGGAACCTTTGGAACATCTTCTATCGTGGCATAGACCACAAATATAAGCTATCCTTGGATACTGCAAGCAATGGAAATTTTATGACAAAGACTGTTGAGGAAGCTAAAGTCTTGATTGAGAACCTTGCAGCAAGTGATTGCAACAACTGCCCCGACTATGATAGATCACACCGCTCTACTAACACACCTCCTGATGCTACTCAGATGGCTGAACTGAAGAATATGATGGCTCAAGTTCTAAAAGGACAGCAAAGACACATACATGCAATTGAGGGCATAAATGATGTCAATGATGATCCTACAAGGGAATGCATGGGAGATTTCTCCAATGATCAACTTGAGGAAGAAGTTAACTATGTTGGTAACTATGGAAACAGGGGATACAATCCCAACTACCGGTCCAACCCAAACCTTTCTTACCGCAGCACCAATATGGAGAACCCACAAGACCAAACCTATCCCTCAAGATTCCAGCAGCAGAGACCACCTTTCCAACCCTATGGAGATCGTTTCCAGCAGCAAGGAAACCAGTTTCAACCTAGGCCGAACTACGACCAAAGAGCACCATACCCACCAAAGGAACCATATGGTTTACCCGCCAGCCAACCTCCTTTAGCCCAGCCAAACAACAAGTTCGATGGAATGTTTCAACAGATCATGGAAGGTCAAAAGAGAAACAACAAGGAGATGAATGAGAAGATGGACACTTTGTTCAATGATCTCCATGCTAAATATGATGCCATTGCTGCACATGTCAAGAAATTGGAAGTGCAAGACGCTCAAACCGCAGAAGCAGTAAAAAAAACAAGAGATGGAGTCCAAGAAATCTTTTTGCAACTCCGTTGCAATAGAAAAGAAGTTTGAGGATTCTATCCCCAAATGGAAGCTCTCCCCACCTAAGTATGATTGTATGACCTGGCCTGAAGAAATCTATCCCGAGAAAGAATCCAACCGCGCAAGGAAAAGACGCATTTTCCCCAAGATCATTCCAAAGGCGGATAACTCTGGAAAGTTTGTAGTTCCATGTTCTATTAATGAAGTTAATCTCACCGATTCTCTTTGTGACACAGGAGCTAATGTCAACATCATGTCAAAGAAGATTGCTGACGAGATAGGCCTTACCAACATCCAACCTTCATCCATCTCCATCAACTATGCCGATTCATTCTCGCAAACACCTTACGGTTTCATCCCGGACGTGATGGTACGACTTGGGAACTGTTCTATTCCTACCGACTTTCAAATAGTGGAAATGAGAGAAAGTAGCCATAGACCCCTCATCCTTGGCACCCCTTTCCTATCAACCGTTGGAGCCATCTTCGATTTTCCCAACCGGAGGATCTCATTCAACAAGGTGAATAAAGAGATGTTTTTCCCCATGTGTTCAACAAGGAACCTATCAGTTGATATGGTGCAAGAGAATAAGATTATCCCCAGGCCTCCAGAAGAAGAGAAAATCCTGTCCAGCTTGCCCAGCAAAGATCTCGCCTACTAGCCCAAGCAACTTGCCCCGGCAGCAAGAAGTAAGACTACAGCATCTTACCAGCCCAAGCAACTTGCCCCGACAGCAAGAAGTAAGACTACGACATCCTACCAGCCCAAGCAACTTGCCCCAGCATCAAGAAGTAAGACTACGGCATCACCTAAACACCCACCAAAAGGACCGATCAAGGATAAGACCGGGACAGAGACCATTAAGAAGGTTAAGAAAACTAAAGGATTTGCAAAAGGTAGGATTCTCCTCCAGGAAAAGCTGAATGATGAAACTTTGGAAGAATTCAAGGAAAAGTTTTCTAACACTATGAAACTCTTTCCTATGGCTGAAGTGCCCCGGGACAAGCATGGAGAGATTGTCTATCCCGCCGTAAATCATCCTCCCGATATAAATCCCAAGAAGAAAGATCTTGATGGACAAAAAGTTCCGTTGATCACTACCCTCTCTTAAATCCTAAAGAGCATTACGGTCAAGCTAAAGACCTTAAACAAGCGCTGTATGGGAGGCAACCCATAAGGTAACACCTTTAAACTTCAGTTTTTAGTTTTAGCTTTACTTTGTTTTCTTTGTTTTCTTTTAGCAGGATATGATAGAATGGATATCACAATGGTGCAAGAGGAACATAGAAGTGGAGCCGCCAAGCTGTTTGGGTCGACCAAACACGTTCGGGCAGGGACTCCAAGAGGTTCGGTCGGCCGGTCGACCAAAACACTTCGGGGCGACCAGGACGATCGACCGGTGCCTCGCCCGATCGACCGTATCCCCTCTTGCCGACCCACCATCCCCTCATCCCATCCCACCTCATTGCATTCCATCCCACCTCATTTGCATATCATCCCACCATCTCATCCTCATTATCACACATCAAGCTTTTATAAGTTTTACTCTTCTCTTTTACTTTTTGTTTAATGGTTTTTGTTTTGCTTTTGAAGTTTTGGATACAGAGATTTGAGAATCTAACATGCAAATTGAGAAAAAAAAAAAAAAAAAAAAAAAAAAACCTCGGAACATGAAGAAAGGAGTAATTGTCCCTTCAAACATTAACAATGAATGTGGCAAGGAACAACCACGTTCATATATCCGTTTGCTCCAGCACAACATCATATCCCACCTTTGCCTCACCTTCGGCGGACTTCAAGAGCCTTTACCATGGACGCATGGTACTTGATCATCTACGCAGGGATACAAGCCATTGCTCTGGAGTTCATTCTAACGCAACATGGGACATATTTTACCAAACTTGTCAACGGACAAGGACAGCAACATACCACCAATAGGTCATTTCTTCATGGACTTAATGTTTAATCAGGTTACATCTTTCCTCTCATTCACAAACGCCTTATTACCTGTTTCTTTTACCTCCCTTAATCGGATTTGCTTTCACCGGGACGGTGCAAGTTAAGTCTGGGGGGATTGTCGGTACTAATGCGTTTGTTCATGTCTTGTCTTCATCTCATATCTATTTCTCTTATTAACCTTTTCAAAATTTCATGTTTTATTGAGTCAAAACTTTAGTTGGAAATTATGATTTATCTCTATGATTCTCCGGTGTTGTGCTAACAATCTATGACCCTAGAGCGGACATCAGTTGCAGACATAAGCCTAACAGAACCTCTAACGGTGGATCGACCTACTGACTTGGCAACATTTCTAAGGTACCCGGACAATCTAACGTTAACTCCACCCTAACTAATCTAGTTTTTTCTTGTCCAGGGACTTGGCATACATATGAGTCGTTCCTCACTTGATCTCAAAAGGGTGTGTCCAATACAAAGTGCAGTTCTCCTCTCTCTCAGAAAAATAAAAATCAAAAGCTTTTAAGCACAAGGAAAACGTGTAAGCAAGAGGAATGCATACGTCTGCACCTTCTTGTCTTATGGAGACCTACCAAAAACAAGGAAAAAGCAAAAGCCTATCCTATGTTATTCCCCAAAAGAAAAAAAGAAAGGGAAGAAGGATCGATAGAAAAAATAAAATGATACCCTAGAAAAGTAGGGAAAAATCGATCCTTCAAAAGAAAAAGAGAGAGGAAAAGAACTCAAAAGCTTCAAAAAGGATTATCTTGGAGAGACTCAAGTGGGTAAGAACAAGTGCTTAATGATCGATATTCCCTTGATAAAGACCGCACGTTTTAAATTTATGCAAGGAGTTAACAATGGAAAGTCTGGAGTGCTGGATGAGACTAGTTGAGTTTGGTATGGTTCGCTAAGCTTGCCGAGCATTATGTGAAGCTAGTCTAACATTGGTTATGTTTTTAGTGGAATACAGGAGAGGAAGCCACCACAGGTTTCTCAAAAAGGATAAGGAGTTTCTACGTTTTCAAACCTCTTTCTCTGATTTGGATTCTATTTGCTTGAGGACAAGCAAAGATCTAAGTCTGGGGGAGTTGATATACCTCTATTTTGTACCCTTTTTTATATGGTTTTACTACGCTTTTTATAAGGTTTTTAAAGGCTTTTCGATCTAAAAAGGTAGTTTTTGTGGATTTATAGTACTAAGAGTCTAGACAGGTCGAAAGATGCATTTTGGAGCAAAACCACAGGATTTGGACTTTACGCCGCTCCACGACACAGCATCAACTTTGAAAGAGCCCCAAAAGAATTCTACGCAATGGATCTCACCAAAAACAGTTCGCCGTGATGCCCACATGAGTTAGCTTTCCAACGCAATTGGAATCATGCAATTTGGACGTGTAGAATGGAAGATATTATCATTTTAGTGAAGAGTGTCAAATCAGCCGAAAACCGGACGTCCACACCATCCGCTCGACCGAGCCGGTCGGACAGGGCCTCCAAGGCTCCCGTCCGACCCGACCGTCCTTAACTTCACATTGACGCCGCTCGACCAAGCCGGTCGGACAGGGCCTCCAAGGCCCCCGACCAAGCCGGTTGTTTGCTTGATCTATGATTTCGATGAACTGTTAGGGATATCATTAGAGTCTTTGTCTCGTTTTGCTCACTAATTAATGCTGATTGCTTTACCGCGCATCTAGCAATCTGATCTTGGGTTGATTTGAGCCACGGAAGTGCTGTATCATTCGCCGGACCTATTCTTTGACAAGCTAGGTTTCTTAGACTGCGGAAGTTGATTTACTAAGCCTAGTGAACTGTATCCGAACTTGATCGACTTAATGCTTGATTAACTATCTAAGGACATACCAAAAGTTTTGCGATTAGATAAGTTATCATAGGAGTCGGAGCCACGGAAGTGGAAAGACTTATTTTCGTGTTTTGTGTTCTAGACGGATCTATCATCCCATCATCCCTAAATTGATTCATATCTATCATCGAACTGATCATTGCTTGCTTCTCTGCGAATTAGCCCCTAGAGACCTAACGCTTTTCCCTCATTGCTTTACAACTTCGATTTCTTAGCTTTAGTATTTAGTTATTAGACAGCCAACCAATCATCCTTTATCTTATTCTAGCTTGATCCGAACTCCATAGATTTAAAGTGTATTCATTTTAGCCAGTCCTTGTGTTCGATAACCCGTACTTCTACGATCTATGCACTTGCAGGATTTTTAAAAGTCGGTAAAACCTGACCACACATCATATGCGAAACCGTGTGTGTTAGGAAAACAACACGGGGAAAATGTCGGGTGTTGATTGCAGGGACAGTAAACAAGTCTCTAGAGCCTCTCAAAAATAGCGCACCGGCCGTCAGACAGGGGTGGGGCCCATGGGCCGAGAGAGGGTGTGGGTGACTCACCGGGATGGGCGGTCGGGGCGTTATAATTTGGTATCAGAGCCAAACCCAGACGTGAGTGTGGAGTCAAGTGGAGTGGCCTTGACACACACAGTCAGGGGGTGACGATCCAGGTACGCAACGAGGACGTTGCGCTCAGTGAGTGGGGGTGAATTGTAACATCCCGGTTTGTGGAGAGGCTTAAAAGAATTGATTTGGCTACCTATGTCAACAAAGTGCACTTACCTTTTCGGTCAAAGGCCCATAAGTAACTCCAGAGTTAAGCGTGCTTGGGCAGGAGTAGTGGAAGGATGGGTGACCTTCCGGGAAGTGGTATGCGGAACCGTGTAAGTGAGGCCAAAACACGGGAAAAGGTCGGGTGTTGATTGCAGGGATAGTAAATAAGTCGGTAAAGCCTCTCAAAAATAACGGACCGGCCGTCGGACAGGGGTGAGGCCCACGGGCTGAGAGAGGGCGTGGGTGACTCACCAGGATGGGCGGTCGGGGCGTTATAAAAACAATAAACAAATAATCCTATCATCCCCCTCTCCAGCCTCGATCCCGCGGTCACACACTCCTGTTACCTGCATCACATTACGAAAGAGATGCGTGAGTATTATCATAAATACTCAGTGAGACGGTCATCCCGTCTACAGGCCAATTACGCCCACCACTAGACAATACATCAATCCATAGCAACAATAACCATTAAAAATAACCACCAACAATAAACCACAACAACAACAACTCGACAAACTCGAAACAGCAACAATAGTGTCGACCGATGTAACATCCCATTTTGTGATAAATGAGGAGAAGCTTAAGAGAATTGATTTGGCTACCTATGTCAACAAAGTGCACTTACCTTTTCGGTCAAAGGCCCATAAGTAACTCCAGAGTTAAGCGTGCTTGGGCTGGAATAGTGGAAGGATCGGTGACCTTCCGGGAAGTGGTATGCAAAACCGTGTGAGTTAGGAAAAAACACGGGGAAAGGTCGGGTGTTGATTGCAGGGACAGTAAACAAGTCTCTAGAGTATTCCAAAAATAGCGGACCGGCCGTCGGACAGGGGTGGGGTCCATGGGCCGAGAGAGGGCGGTCGGGGAGTTATAATTTGCTATCAGAGACAAACCCAGACGAGAGTGTGGAGTCAAGTGGAGTGGCCTTGACTCACACCGTCAGGGGGTGACGATCCAGGTGCGCAACGAGGACGTTGCGCGCAGTGAGTGAAGGTGAATTGTAACATCCCAGTTTGTGATAAATGAGGAAAAGCTTAAGAGAATTGATTTGGCTACCTATGTCAACAAAGTGCACTTACCTTTTCGGTCAAAGGCCCATAAGTAACTCCAGAGTTAAGCGTGCTTGGGCTGGAGTAGTGGAAGGATGGGTGACCTTCCGAGAAGTGGTATGCGGAACCGTGTGAGTTAGGAAAAAACACGGGGAAAGGCCGGGTGTTGATTGCAGGGACAGTAAACAAGTCTCTAGAGCATTCCAAAAATAGCGGACTGGCCGTCGAATAGGGGTGGGGTCCATGGGCCGAGAGAGGGCGTGGATGACTCACCAGGATGGGCGGTCGGGGCGTTATAACTGACACCTCCCATGGTGTCGCTCGACGCCCAGCTAGGTGTCGATTGACACACCTAGTGGGTGTCGTTCGACACTAGCTCCTCGGTGTCGACCGACACCGAAAGGTGTCGCTCGACACCCACCCGAAACCCAGAAACCAACAGCGACGAAACAATACGAAACAAGCCTTGAAAACCTCAAACAAATGGGATTCAACCCCCATATAAGATCAAACACGCAATAAACGAAGAACAGCTCAAGGACAACTCGAAAACTCAACAATAAACTCACCCAAGGAATCTCTAGTGATTCACGGACCTACGGTCGCGCACTCACCTTAGAACGGATTAGAAACGAAGGGGAAGATGGAAACCACGAAGAACAGCCACGAATCACTCCAAAACTCCAGAAATCACCTCCAAGACTCCAAAATCGCCTCTAGAACTCTCTGCCTCGAAAACTGTGCCTCAAACGCGGCTACAGTGTTTTTAATCGCGAAAATAGGGTTTCCTCGACCAACCCCACAAAACCGAACACAATCGATTTAAACCGGAAATTGATTCCCAAAACCGGTGACGATCGACACCCTCCTGGTATCGCTCGACACCAACTAACCAGAAGTCGTTTTACACATTTTTCTACACAATGCTTGAACCTTTAGACCGACTGCACAACAATCAAACAAGAACATGCACATCCAACCCAAGATTCACACCGTAAAGAGCATATGCAAACCACAACCGGTCACTTGGTGTTGTCCGACACCACTTCCAAAACAACACTCCTGGTTTACGGATGTTACAATTCTCGCTCACTAAATTGGATTCGTCCTCGAATCCCAACACAACACGTCTACCACAGACGGCAAAAATCGGCCCACATGGCCCACCACTAGAGATCTTCCAATAATCTCAGAGATTTACATCTAATCCAATGTTATACACACGTTTTTCAGACAGTATTACTCCCCAACTCAACACCACAACTCTCAAAACCAAAACATGAGACCCACCCGTCTCCTCGAGAGATCCACCCGTCCCTCGATACCCCTATTGTGACCCACCCGTCACAATAGTAACCACAAAATCCACTTATACTGAGGTAGCGACCCTCACATATAAGTCTACAAGAGATCCACCCATCTCCTCTAAAGACCCACCCGTCTCTTCTAAAGACCCATCCGTCTATATAACTGTGCCGAGTAATAATCTGAAACGCGTATAACACATCCGACTAGGAATACTTCACGACCCAAAACTGGTCAACATACTTACAACATCCGAAACACAACCAAAATATGAGGCAACTCCCTCTCATATAATTCAAAAATGTATATCGTACCACCAACAAAAATACATATCCCAAAACACCAAACACCTCAAACCAACTCGAACTCTCGTTTTTGCCTAACAGCTTAACCTTTCCACATACCCCGAGCTTCCTTCTTGTTCAGCCTCAAACACGGACCTTCTCCGTCGTTTTCTGAACAAAAGTAGCTCCATAAATGCTGCGCTCCCCCACTTGGGTCCAGCATACAGACATCCTGCATGGCCTCCCATGCAAAGCCTCACAAAACTCTCTTAGGTAGAACAACTCTCCGTCATCTCAACTCCATGCCACTAACTGCTCTAACACGGCCGTACGCAGCCGAAATTCCTCCACCGGCCATCTTGGTCAAAACTCGGATGCTCAACAGTGCTGCTCCGGATGCCGATACACTTGGCACGCTCCGGAGTAAGGAAACATTTAATTGTTCCCGTGTCAAACACCTCTGGAACTCAACGCTGACCACTAACAACGTTCTTACACAATCCCACCGATGTGTAAAACTTACTAAAAACTAACACGATAAAAAGAAAGGAACAAACAACACTAAAATCCTACCACTAAGAATTACAAAGTGATGTGATCATGGACACACATGCTTTGGATGAGGTTCCGGAAGCAGCATTGGTCATTCCTGAAGGGCCTATCACTCGGTCTAAGTCCAAGAAGATAGCTGGAGCTGTTCGGAAGATACTTGATGACGTGCGGATCAAGGGAGAATGTCAACTTACGCTTGGTGCTCTCACCTCAATATCATACATGGATTCGACTTGAGGTTGGCCGCAAGCTAAGTCATTGTACTCTTTTTCCTATGCTCGGTTTTGTCCCGATGGGTTTTTCGAGTAGAGGTTTTAATGAGGCAATGACTTATGCTTATATCTACGGCCCAATTTCATGAGAATGCCAAAGAACACAAGGATCAAACATGAGAAGCTCAAGGATCCCTCTTATCCCTTTCCTTTAATTTTAGCTATTAATTTCTAAATTTAAGACTTCAAAGATCGTGTGATCTTTCTCCTTCCTCCTCTCTTTCTCTATAAATACTCATCTTTGTCAATTGAAACATCATCACCTTTTCTTTTTATAAAACATATTTTGAGAGATTTTCTCTTGGTTCCTTTGAGACTTTTCGATTCTTTGGTGGATTTAGCCAATCAATCTCTTGTTTTCTTTGGTGGATTTAGCCAACGAAAACCCAGCACTGCTCTTGGGTGGATTTAGCTCACGAGCAAAGATCGATCTTAGGTGGCTTTAGCCTTTGATCTGTGGTTAATCTCGTGCCGTTCATAGTACGAGACGGAGCCGTTCAACTTCATCTCCTCGTTCCCAGCCTTCACCGTTTGGAAACGGGACCTATCTTCTATCAATCCGGTTACGAGCGTGAGATCTTGGGGAGATCCCATCAAGTGGTATCAGAGCCACGCTCTTGATTATCGGTATTCTCTAATCAATTTTTTTTTTATCTCTTCATATTCTACCTTCTTTCTTCTCTTTCTATCTTTTGTATCAAAACCTAAATCAAAAAAAAAAAAAAAGGGAAACGACTCAAAAAAAAAAAAAGGAAAACGAATCAAAAAAAAAAGGATATACATTGATTTGGTTCAGCAATCTTTTCTATCTATCAATAATCGCTAGTCATACTCATTGAGAGATTTGGTTTGTTGAAACTATCGACTTTCGATTAGTCCCTTGAGAACCGACGAGAAATTCTACGTGTGTGCTTGAGAGGACCTTACGAGAGCTGAGTGAAACACTTGAGCGGAAATACTTGTGAGGATTATTTTACTAACGTGTTTGTTTCTTTTTGCGAGGGAAAACAAAATGTCCGATGGGAGTATTGATTCACGAACCAGGAGAAGAAGAGACCGCGAAATAAATCGCAAGATGGATGCCATGTCCACGATGCTGAACGAAATGAGAAACCAATTGGCGACTCTTAGTGTTGGACAGCAAGCCCCACCTAGACATAGGTCAAACCAGAGAGACCAACAACATCAACAGACAGAGCAAGAAGACAATCCGTTTCACGACTTCACCGAAGAAGAACAAGCCAGGAGACAATCGGCCAGAAGAAGAAATGATAATGATCTTGGCGGATTGAAACATCGCATTCCACCTTTCTACGGAACAAACGACCCGGATGCGTTTCTGGAGTGGGAAAAGAAGATCGACTTGGTCTTTGATTGTCAAGATTTTCCCGAGCACAAGAAGGTCAAGTTAGCCGCTACTGAATTTCACAATTACGCTATTGACTGGTGGGATCAAGTGGTGACTAGCAGGAGACGTAACGGAGAAAATCCCATCGCGACGTGGGAAGAGATGTCTTTGGTCATGAGGAGACGATTTGTGCCAACTCACTATCTACGTGAACTCCATCAAAAATTGAGAAGGCTTTCACAAGGGACTAGAGGAGTTGAGGATTACTTCCAAGAGATGGAAAAGCTCATGCTCAAAGCTGATGTTGACGAGCCCAGTGATGCGACGATGGCACGGTTTTTGAGTGGAATGAACCGAGAATTGCAAGATCGGATGGAGATGCAGTCTTATGAAACCGTGGAAGAAATGTTGCATAAGGCCATTCTGGTAGAACAGCAACTCAAGAGGAAGGGTATTACACGGTCACCATATATTTCTAGGCCGAGCTATGCGAAAGCCGAGACAAAACCAAGTTACCCGGCTCGTGTTGAATTTAAGCCCAAACCAGACTATAAGCCAAGTTCTTCCGGGCATGACTACAAGGGTAAGGCCGAGGCCTCCTCTACTGTTCGTAATCGTGACATTGAGTGTTTCAAGTGTAGGGGCAAGGGACATTTTGCTAACAAGTGTCCGAACCAACGTGTGATGGTTATGTTGGACAATGGCGAGGTCGTAACCGAGGATGAGAAGGATTTAGAGTCCGCACCTATCTTTGATGAAGATGGTGAAGAGCATGCGGCTGAAGGAGAGCTACTCGTAGCTAGGCGTGTTCTTATGTCACAGGAGAAGGTCGTAGATGACGAGCAAAGGGAGAACTTGTTTCATACCCGATGCATAGTGAAGAGCAAGGTGTGTAGTTTGATCATCGATGGAGGAAGTTGCACTAATGTGGCGAGCACAACCTTGGTGGAGAAGCTCGGTTTGGAGACTAAGAAGCATCCGCAACCTTACAGCCTTAGGTGGTTGAATAACCAAAGTCCGCTCAAAGTCACCCGACAAGTCACGGTTCCTTTAGCGATTGGTCGCTATGAAGATGAGATTTTGTGCGATGTTTTACCTATGGAGGCTGGTCATATCTTACTTGGAAGACCTTGGCAATATGATCGACGAGCCGTTCATGATGGCTTCACCAATAAGCACTCTTTCGAGCACCATGGCCGGAAGATCACCCTTGCGCCATTGACACCGCATGAGGTCTATCTAGACCAGCTCCAACTTGAACAAAACCACCACGGCAAGACCATTGTGAGTGACCCCCTAAACACTTCTACTACTAAATCCGAGTGTGAGAGTTCGATGAGAAAAACCAAGTCAAAGGCCTTTGAGAGTAAACCCGAGAGACAAGAAATTCTTTTCGTGAGGCCTAGTGAGATCAAGCATGCGCTTGTAACCAGACAACCTATCATTTTGCTAATCTTTAAGGATGCTCTCGCTAGCATTACTAACCCCGAGCCGGATCTTCCGAGCAATGTGTTGTCTCTTTTACAGGAATATAGTGATGTATTTCCGGAAGATAGCCCAAGCGGCTTACCCCCCATTCGAGGGATCGAACATCAAATAGACTTCGTTCCCGGAGCAACACTTCCAAACCGGCCCGCGTATAGAACCAATCCAGTGGAGACCAAGGAGCTCCAACGACAAGTAGGTGAGCTTATGGAGAAGGGTCTTATCCGAGAGAGTATGAGCCCGTGCGCCGTTCCGGTGCTACTTGTTCCTAAGAAAGACGGATCTTGGCGAATGTGCGTTGATTGCCGAGCCATCAACAATATTACGATAAAATATCGCCATCCGATTCCAAGGTTAGATGATATGTTAGATGAACTTCATGGGTCTACTATCTTTTCTAAAATTGATTTGAAAAGTGGTTACCACCAAATCCGGATGAAGGAAGGTGATGAATGGAAAACCGCTTTCAAAACTAAACACGGTTTATATTAGTGGCTTGTCATGCCGTTTGGTCTTACAAATGCACCTAGTACCTTCATGCGACTTATGAACCATGTTCTTAGATCGTTTATAGGTGTCTTTGTGGTTGTCTATTTTGATGACATATTGGTTTATAGTAAGACTCTTGATGACCATGTAGGACACTTACGATTGGTCCTAGACGTGCTTAGGAAAGAACTTCTTTTTGGTAACTTTAAGAAATGTTCTTTTTGTTCGGATAACGTTGTGTTTCTAGGTTTTGTGGTGAGTTCTCAGGGCATACAGGTTGATGAGGACAAGATCAAGGCAATCCAAGATTGGACGAGTCCTAAGACGGTTGGAGAGGTTCGAAGCTTTCACGGTTTAGCTGGATTCTATCGACGATTCGTCCGAGATTTCAGCACCATTGCCGCACCACTAACTGAAGTGATCAAGAAGGATGTGGGATTTAAATGGGAGCAAGCTCAAGAGGACGCTTTTCAGCTTCTAAAACACAAGCTTACTCACGCCCCACTTCTCGTTTTACCTGATTTTATGAAAACCTTTGAAATTGAATGCGATGCTTCTGGTGTAGGTATAGGAGCCGTTCTAATGCAAGAGAAGAAACCGATCGCCTTCTTGAGCGAGTAACTCGGTGGAGCTACTCTCAACTACCCGACGTACGATAAGGAGCTCTATGCCTTAGTCCGTGCACTCCAAACGTGGCAACACTACCTTTGGCCGAAGGAGTTCGTGATTCACACCGATCATCAATCACTTAGGCACTTGAAGGGCCAACAGAAGTTGAACAAAAGGCATGCTCGGTGGATGGAGTTCGTTGAGACCTTTCCGTACGTGATCCAATACAAGAAAGGAAAGGAGAATATCGTGGCCGATGCTCTTTCTCGGAGATACACTTTGATCTCTACTCTTGATGCCAAAATTCTCGGATTTGAGATGATCAAAGGAGCTTATGCCAAAGACTCAGATTTCCAGGAAGTCTTTCTATCTTGTGAAAAATTTGCTTCAGGAAAATATTTTAGGAGTGATGGTTTCTTGTTTTACGAAAACCGTCTTTGTATTCCTAATTCTTCGTTGAGAGATTTGCTTGTTAGGGAAGCTCACGGTGGAGGCTTGATGGGGCACTTTGGCGTTGCCAAAACACTTTCTATTGTGCAAGACCATTTCTTTTGGCCGCACATGAAGCGTGATGTGGAAAGAGTTTGTAGCCGATGCACAACTTGTAAGTTATCTAAGTCCACAGGCCAAAGCCAAGGTATGTATACCCCTCTGCCAATTCCTAGTTCACCTTGGACCGACATATCTATGGATTTTGTGCTAGGCTTGCCTAGAACCAGGAAGGGAAGCGATTCGGTCTTTGTTGTGGTAGATAGATTTTCTAAGATGGCACATTTCATACCTTGTCATAAAACCGATGACGCGTCGAACATAGCTGATTTATTCTTTCGGGAAATTGTGCGCTTACATGGGATGCCTAGGACTATAGTCTCGGATAGAGATACAAAGTTTTTGAGTTATTTTTGGAAGACCTTATGGGCTAAGCTAGGAACCAAACTTTGTTTCTCTACAACTTGTCACCCGCAATCCGATGGTCAGACCGAGGTGGTCAATAGGACTTTAGGAACTCTTTTACGGGCTGTAATAAAAAAGAATCTGAAAACTTGGGAAGATTGTCTACCTCATGTAGAATTCGCATATAATCATGCCTTGCATTCCGCTACCTTGTTTTCCCCTTTTCAGCTTGTTTATGGGTTTAATCCTCTTACGCCTCTTGATCTAACTCCTTTACCTTTGAGTGAGCGTGTAAGTATGGACGGACAGAAAAAGGCAGAGTTGGTTAAAAAGATGCATGAAAAGGCGAAACAAAACATTGAGCGAAGGACCGAGCAATACCGCAAACATGCCAACAAGAAACGGAACAAGAGGACTTATGAACCCGGCGATCTAGTTTGGATTTATTTAAGGAAGGACCGGTTCCCGAAAGAAAGAAAGTCTAAGCTCTTGCCGAGAGTTGACGGACCGTTTACCGTTTTGGAGAAGATCAATGACAACGCTTATAAAATTGATATCCAAGGTAAGTATGCTGTGAGTTCTAGTTTTAATGTTGCTGATATCATTCCTTTTATGGCAGATGAAGCAGACTTGAGGACAAGTCCTTTTCAAGTGGAGGGGGATGATGTGATCATGGACACACATGCTTTGGATGAGGTTCCGGAAGCAGCATTGGTCATTCCTGAAGGGCCTATCACTCGGTCTAAGTCCAAGAAGATAGCTGGAGCTGTTCGGAAGATACTTGATGACGTGCGGATCAAGGGAGAATGTCAACTTACGCTTGGTGCTCTCACCTCAATATCATACATGGATTCGACTTGAGGTTGGCCGCAAGCTAAGTCATTGTACTCTTTTTCCTATGCTCGGTTTTGTCCCGATGGGTTTTTCGAGTAGAGGTTTTAATGAGGCAATGACTTATGCTTATATCTACGGCCCAATTTCTTGAGAATGCCAAAGAACACAAGGATCAAACATGAGAAGCTCAAGGATCCCTCTTATCCCTTTCCTTTAATTTTAGCTATTAATTTCTAAATTTAAGACTTCAAAGATCGTGTGATCTTTCTCCTTCCTCCTCTCTTTCTCTATAAATACTCATCTTTGTCAATTGAAACATCATCACCTTTTCTTTTTATAAAACATATTTTGAGAGATTTTCTCTTGGTTCCTTTGAGACTTTTCGATTCTTTGGTGGATTTAGCCAATCAATCTCTTGTTTTCTTTGGTGGATTTAGCCAACGAAAACCCAGCACTGCTCTTGGGTGGATTTAGCTCACGAGCAAAGATCGATCTTAGGTGGCTTTAGCCTTTGATCTGTGGTTAATCTCGTGCCGTTCATAGTACGAGACGGAGCCGTTCAACTTCATCTCCTCGTTCCCAGCCTTCACCGTTTGGAAACGGGACCTATCTTCTATCAATCCGGTTACGAGCGTGAGATCTTGGGGAGATCCCATCACAAAGTCTGAGTAAGGAATTTTACCTGTGATCTGGCCTGACTGACTCGTCTGGCCAACTCGGTGGAAGAAGAATACACACGCGCCACTCCTCCAGTCTGGTCCAACGACTGCAACGCCGCGATCTGAGCTGCTGACTGAATCGCCAAAGGCTGAACTGCCGCCACTGACATCGGCTGCAACTTGGGACACATCGGCCTGATATGCCCTGGCTCCCTACAGTAGAAACACACTGTAGCTTCCCTGGATGCCTCCCTCTTGGGACAACTAGCAACCCTATGCTCCATGCTCCCGCAGCCATAACAACCACCTTTGCTGCTCAAGCTACTAACAGACATCTCGTCTGCTCTCCTCTTCTGACCCTGCGCAGGCTTGTCGCCCCTGCCCAAGCTAGACTCAACTCTCTCGCGTTGCTGCTGCTGCTGCTGGCCCCTCTGCCGGGTAGCAGGAGCAACTGCAGATGGCACCGCTACCGGACCAACCTGCTCACGAAGGTCCTCCTCAATGGAAGCCGCCAGCTCCACTAACTCCGCTCTCGTGGTGTACATTCCACCTCTGCAATGAGTCCGAATACTCGACCAAAGACCCTGTAGAAATCTCATCGTCAGGGCCCGCTCGCCCTCAAAACCAAAACCTGTATGCACCACGAGTCTGCCAAACTCCGCATCATACTCCCGCACTAACCTCTCTCCCTGAGTCAATGCCATGAATTTCATCTGGAATATGTCTCGAGCCTCCTGAGGAAAATACTTGGCGTTGAACTCTGCTATGAACTCGCCCCAAGTCCACACAGCCCTCCGAGTCACAACAGATCTCCACCACAAATGCGCGTCTCCACTAAGGTAATGCACCGCTAGCTCAACCCGATACTCCTCTGGACACCTGACTGAACCGAAGTTCCGCTCCAGTCTCTGCCGCCACTCATCGGCCTGCTCGGGCTCACTCCCGCCCTCAAAGAATGGTGTCCCAATCCTATGCATCTCCCTCATCATCTATAGATAAGACGGATGCCCCAACACCGCAGCCCCATGCTGCCCAACGAAACCCGCAGCCCCATGCTGCCCAGTAAATCCGGCACCCATCTGTGCCCCGGCCACTGGAGGTGTACTCGGAGCCTGCTGTGGAACCGCCCGCGGAAGACGTGCCAAAAGCTGCGTCAGTAGCCCCACTATCAAGTCACCCTGAGCTGGAGCCGCGGCCCCACCCTGAGCCGCCCCAACTCCTGCGCCACCACCGGCACCCAAACTGGCCACACCCGCCACTGACTGTGTCACTGACGCAGTCGCCACACTAGGCACTGCACTCTCCACTGAAGCCTCTGGTAAACCACGCCCACGACCCCGACCTCCACGGCCCGCAGCTCGACCACCACGGCCAACTGCTCTGCTGATATACCTCTATTTTACATGATTTTTATATGGTTTTACAATGCTTTTCATAAGGATTTTAATGGCTTTTTGATCTAAAAACGTAATTTTTATGGATTTATACTAATTAGAGTCTAAACAGGTCAAAAGATGCATTTTGGAGCAAAACACAGGATTTGGACCTCAAGACCGCTCCATGCAGCCGCATCAACTTTAGAAGGGCCTTAAAAACATTCTACTCAATGGAATTCATCAAATCAACTTCGACGCGATGCCTACATGAGTTAGCTTTGAAATACAACTGGAATCACTCAGTTTGGTCGAGTAGATTGGGAGATATCTCTATTTCCGTAAGACATATACGAAAGAGCTTCATCGGACTGCATCAGTACATCAAACGGGAAGCAACGGCATGGACCATTGAACTCAACGGATTTAAATGAACATTGGCACCAAGATAGACAGATGAGTTAGTGTTCCAATGCAGTTAGAATTATGCAATTTAGACGAGCAGTTTAGAAGATATCACGTTTTCACTGAAGACTGGTCCAGACGAGTCAAAACCGCTCGACCGCGCCCGGTCGGACAGGAGCTTTAAGGCCCTCGTCCGACCCAACCTTCATTCACCACGCCAGTCATCCGCTCGACCGTCCCGCTCGACCGACGACCATCCCGACCGACCGCTCAACCGTCCCGCTCGACCGACGACCTCCGCGCTCGACCCGATCCCCGCGAACAAAGAAGCCCAATTATGCAGTTTCGACCATTCTCGGCCCGTTTCACCTAAACCGACTTGTGATGACCTAGGGCACTATAAATACATATTTTTAGCCTCATTAGAAGAGAGCCGCATAGAGAGTCACATAGGAGAGGAGCCACAAGAGAGGGCCGCACTAGGGAGTTCCCCTTATAGGGATCCTCCATTGTTTTACTTCCTTCTCATTTTTTTCCTTAGGGAGAAGATCCCTTCTTTGTATCTTGACATAGAGAAGATTTCTAAACCTTTTTCTCCTCATAATAATATGATATCTTTCTCAGACTTATGCTTGTTTACTTGCATCATGATTGAGTAGATTTCTTGTTAGGTTCTAGGGTTTCAAAGAGTTCATGTGTTGATTATGATTTGATGAATTAACTAGGGATATCATTAGAGTCTTTTTCTCGGTTCGCACACTTGCTAATGCTAATCACTTGAAGGTACAACTAGTGATTCGATCATAGGTTGATTTGAGCCATGACAGTGCTGAATCATTCTCCGGACATAATCTTTGACAAGCTAGGTTTCTTAGACTGCGGAAGTTGATTTACTAAACCTAGTGAACTATATCCGAACTTGCTCAATTTAATGCTTGATTAACTATCTAAGGACATTCCAAAAGTTTAGTGATTAGATAAGTTATCATAGGAGTCGGAGCCACGACAGTGGAATGGCTTATATTCGTGTTTTGTGTTCTAGACGGATCTTACATCCCATATCTCTATATAGATAGAAATCAATCATCAAACTTATCATCTATGAATCTCTGCGAATTACCTATTGCCTAGCGTCTCTTTCGTATTGAACTTACACCGCTTTTATATTGCTTTTACTTAGTTTAGTTAATTTGCATCTTAAAACCCAAAATCCCCTCATTTGTCCTAGCTTGATTAGACTCGCATAGCTCGTAGTGCACTTATCTGCTCCTTATGTTCGATACCCGTTGCTACTCTCGATCTGTGCACTTGCAGTATCAGGGATAGAAATTGGGAAAAGTTTAATCCCCATCAAGATCTGCCCCCACGGCCACCGCGCCCTCTCGCACCACGACCTCTAGCACCTGCGTCCATCTTGCTGCACTACCAAAGCACATAAGATGAGCAACTAGACCAACACAAAACAAAACCACAAACATTACTCACCGCGGAATCTCTCGAAGGCCGAAGGGGATGATACTAAGACAAACAACTGACTAAACCACAATTAATCAATTTAAACACATAGTCTCAGATCAACCCAATTTAACAGTCCTAAAACGTCTAGGCTCTGATACCAAAATGAAACAACCAGTTTTTTTTTTTTTTATAATTAATTATCAATGCGAAAATTCTCGAAAGAAATTAATAATTAATAAATCAAATCAATTCAACAAATAATAACTAATTAGTTCCAATAATCCAATAAACAATTCCAGAACAATAAATCGAACTAGCAACCTAAACACCAGGTTTGCTACCAACTTAAACAATAAAACAATAAACCAATAATCCTATCATCCCCCTCTCCAGCCTCGATCCCGCGGTCACACACTCATGTTACCTGCATTACATTACGAAAGAGATGCGTGAGTATTATCATAAATACTCAGTGAGACGGTCATCCCGTCTACAGGCCAATTACGCCCACCACTAGACAATACAGCAATCCATATCAACAATAATCAACAATATCAACAATAACCATTAACAATAACCACCAACAATAAACCACAACAACAACAACTCGACAAACTCGAAACAGCAACAATAGTGTCGACCGACACCTTCCATGGTGTCGCTCGACGCCCAGCTAGGTGTCGATCGACACACCCAGAGGGTGTCGCTCGACACTAGCTCCTCGGTGTCGCTGACACCCACCCGAAACCCATAAACCAACAGCGACGAAACAATAGGAAACAAGCATTGAAAACATCAAACCAATGGGATTCAACCCCCATATGAGATCAAACACGCAATAAACGAAGAACAGCTCAAGGACAACTCGAAAAGTCAACAATAAACTCAAACCCAAGGAATCTCTAGTGATTCATGGACCTACGGTCGTGCACTCACCTTAGAACGGATTAGAAACGAAGGGGAAGATGAAAACCACGAAGAACAGCCACGAATCACTCCAAAACTCCAGAAATCACCTCCAAGACTCCAAAATCGCCTCTAGAACTCTCTGCCTCGAAAACTGTGCCTCAAACGCAGTTACAGTGTTTTTAATCGCGAAAATAGGGTTTCCTCTCCCTAAACCGGACAAAACCAGCCGACTTGAATCGAACCGATCGATTCCTCGATAACCGGTGTCGAGCGACACCAACCCTTGGTGTCGGTCGACACCACTCGACCAACCCCACAAAACCGAACACAATCGATTTAAACCAGAAATCGATTCCCAAACCGCCTTTTTATGGGTTTTTGCCATGATATAAGTCTTGTTTATAGAGTTTTTTAGTGTTTTTGGAGTCTTTTCTAGTATTTACAAGTCTTAGGCACATTTGGAGCTGAATTGGAGATAATGGAGCATTTTGACATATTTTGGGGATTCATGCTGGTCTATTGAAGTTACTACCGTTCCTGGACATTGGTGTCGGTCGACACCGCCCTTAGCCAAAAGTGTTACGCGTGATTTAATGAATATTTAGTGAATTGCACTTTGGCCCAGAAGTTTCCATTATTTAAAAGAAGGCCCAGATCATGTTTTAGGAGATTTTAGGTTTATAAGCCATTGTTTAGGCTTTTTTTAATTTGTATCTTATTTTCCATTGAGAATAGAGAGATTTGTTCCAGAGCTTTTGGGAAGATTATTCTGCTACTCTTTTCATCTGAGAGAAGAATCTGAACCCCTGTTATTTCTACTTCTCTCTTTAATGCAATTTATTCAGCTTATGATGTTGTTCTCAATAGCCATGTCTGAGTAATTTGCTAGTTAGGTTTTGGGTTTTTCAAAGGTTGAAGATGGATTGTTAGAATTGGGATACTGATAGGATAATCATATAGTTCTTCATCTAGATTGTGCTTAATCATTGATTTCTAGAATTGATCACCTGGAATTCATACTTAGGATAATTGATAGATGCGAAAGCATTATTAGTTTCCCGACATATCTTAGATGAGCAAAATTCATATTTGCAAAGGAATTTGGTTTATGAATTTTGTGAACAATTGAACCTGAATTTAATGCTTGTCTAGTTTATTGAATTTTCAAATAAATTTGGAATTCTATGATTTAGACATAGATAATCTCTGCAGTGAAAGCTGGTTGATTTTACATTAGTGTTCATGTTCGAGAACGGTGCTTAATCAATATCCTGATAGTTTTTACTCTGCAATCCTGATTTAACCTGAGAAATTCCCAAGGCCTAGCGTTTGTCTCTCTTGAATTTAACTTCGTCAAACAATCATCTGATGCTGTTAGTCATTTTATTTGTATTTCGTTTACATCCAATCTCTTAGCTTGATTTGAATCTAGGAATTTACTGTGCAACTGATAGACGTTTGGATTCGATACCCTATTTGCTACAACTCATTTGCTGTGCAATTGCAGTTATTTTTATGGAGAACTTTACACCTATAAGCTGCCACTGTGGCGGCTCCGATAGCCGAAGGCTTTTCTTGTTCCTGCAACAACAAAACATTATAAAACCCACTGACGCAAACGCAAAAACGCATGTGACGACTATATAGGACTTATCAGAGTTAAAAGTAAACAGGAATATATGTTGATGATGAGATATTAACGAGCGTTTAATAGGGTAGTTGATTCAAGCTTTCTTGAAAATGCTTATATGGGGTCCTAATTAATTGCAGATATGAATGTCGAGTCTATATTCGGAAAACAAACAAATATTTGTTGGAGGTCGAAGATGTCGACCAGTAGCGAATTTGTGGCCGCGATTTTTCTTCCACGTGTTCGAAGTGGACGAAATGCATGGAATCTAATGAGAGTTGATTGATCACAATTAAGTCATACAACATTTTAGCCAAAAAAAAATCTTGTAGATTATAGCACGTAGAGCATAACGGGAAAAAAATTTTCATAATGTTATAAATAGTTTATATGGAAGCCCATTATCGGCCCATATTCTATAAAGTTTTAGCTTGTTCTCCAAGTGTATTCCTCTCCAAGGAAAACCCTAACTTGTACTCCTATATAAAGAGCTTATTATTGATGGAATAAGACACAACCAATTCCTCTCTTCTTTTGTTCTCTCTTCTTCTATAACACGTTATCGAGTCGTCTAAGTAACCTTGGACGAAACCCTAGCCACTAATTGAGATTTAGATCTCGACCCTTATGGCGTTGCCTCCAGTCTCTCCAATTTACCGGATAACCAAAATTTGCTGCTGGATAGTCGATGTGTAAGGAGTCTTCGACTAAACATCTATGACTTTGCTACATCTTCCCATCGAGATAAGTAGATATTTATGCTTTATTAATGTTAGCAAATAATCGCAATAGTAGATCAAATAATATTTAAATATTGATTTGCTTAATTGCTAAAGTTACAAGTATATGATTTGATTCAATCTATTTGATTATCACTTTATCGATTTACACTCTAGAGACATGAACGAGCAATTCTTTTATTAAGGCATGAATTATTGTTTGATAATTAATGGAAACCTCAAAGGATCGTTAGCTGCTGCTTGTATCATCATTATAAGAATCTTGTTTCTTAATAGATCTAAGCATGATTTGTTTAATCGAAACATGAATATCGTTTCATACTTTGCTATGTTTTCATAGTCCACGTATCTCCATTTTCCCATCATCATTACCGATCAAGCTAATTAAGTATTATGAATCGTTTGATTTGATTAGTTCTCTAGAAATAAAATCGTTACTGTTATTTCTTTATTGTTTATTGTCTGACAATATTCTATAAGGTTTTAGCTTGTTCTCCAAGTGTATTCCTCTCCAAGGAAAACCCTAACTTGTACTCCTATATAAGGAGCTTATTATTGATGGAATAAGACACAACCAATTCCTCTCTTCTCTTGTTCTCTCTTCTTCTATAACACATAAGTCATACCTGCATTCTTTCTTGAGAAACTTGGTAGAAGGGTAGATTTTTAGTTTGAATTAGAAAAGTGGGTGGGTGTAAGTTCCATTTTATGATCCATTTCTTGATAGATATATATACATACGTTCAACTTTCTTCCTCACGAGAGATCATATACATCAGACTTCACACCTTGATATCTTACACGTACAAATTAATAAATCACACGCACCAAAAATCATAAAATTACATTAATAAAATTATAGAGATCCCTGATTTTTAAATTATAACAGCCGCCACCTTATGTATATATACATCGGCTCATAAGCCTTAAGGGAATATTATAAGCTTGCTATACAAGTTCGATATCTGTAGATAATAGGAAATATATCTTAACTATATCTTAACTAAAGATATTTACATAATACGCCCAATACTCCCCCTCAAGTTGGTGCATGAAGATCTCGAATGGCCAACTTGCGAAGAAGATATTTGAATTGCGGAGACCCGAGAGCTTTGGTAAGCATATCAGCCAGCTGGTTTGTAGTATGAATCTTGAACGGGGAGATAAGACCAGCTTGGATTGCATCACGAACGAAATGGCAGTCCGCTTCTATATGTTTGGTACGTTCATGGAATACCGGATTCGCCGCAATGTGTAGCGCTGCTTGACTATCACAATAGAGAGAAATAGGACCATCATGTGGAATATCAAAACAAGAAAGAAGTTCACGATCCCATTTCAACTCACAAGTAGTGTAGCGCATTGCTCGATACTCAGCCTCCGCCGAAGAGAGAGACACCGTCTTCTGTTTCTTGGTCTTCCACGCGACCGGAGACCCTCCAAGAAGAACGACATAACCCGACAAGGAACGTCGAGTGAGAGGACATGCAGCATAGTCGGAGTCACAATAAGCTGAAAGCTGAAGGTCACCTGTTGCCGTCAACAAAATTCCTTGACCCGGACTGCGTTTAAGATACCGGACCACACGAAGTGCAGCTTCCCAATGTTTCTGTTGTGGCCGTTGGAGAAATTGTGCAAGAACGTGAACCGCATATGAGAGGTCAGGTCGAGTGACGTTAAGATAAACCAACCGACCCACAAGCCGTCGATATGGTGCAGGATCAATGTATGGACCGTCTTCTATGGCTTGGAGGCGGTGATTCTCCTCCATTGGAGTAGCAGCAGGTTTTGCCGCCAACAATCCACATTCGGTAATAATATCCAGCACATATTTCCTTTGAGACAAATAGATACCTTCTGGGGATCTTGCAACTTCAATACCAAGAAAGTATTTCAAAGGACCCAAATCTTTCATCTTAAAGCATTCACTCAAGTATCCTTTGAACCGAGAAATCGACTCACTATCATTTCCTCCAATCAACAAATCATCAACATACACCAGTACGTATAATCGCATAGCTCCTCTAGCTAAGTAGAATAATGAATAATCAGAATATGTTTGAACGAAACCATACCCAAGTAGAGCGGTTGTAAGTTTTGCAAACCAACAACGTGGAGCTTGCTTCAATCCGTATAAAGACTTTTTCAGACGAAGAACTTTATTCTTTCCAGCAGAGCGAAATCCTGGAGGCAATGTCATATAAACCTCCTCTTCTAAATCACCATGGAGAAATGCATTATGCACATCCATCTGGTGAACCTCCCACTTCTTGATAGCCGCGATTTTTAGAAACATTCGGATAGTGGTCATCTTGGCCACCGGAGCAAAGGTTTCTGCATAATCTTTCCCTTCGATCTGTCGATCTCCACGAATAACAAGTCGTGCTTTGTAACGTTCAATCGATCCATCAGAATTGTGTTTAATAGTAAACACCCAACGACATCCAAGAGCCTTTTTACCCGGAGGGAGATCACACACATACCATGTATCAAGCAATTCCAAAGCATCAATTTCACACCCCATAGCCTCACACCAAACTTTCAACTTGACAGCTTCTGCATATGTTTTAGGTGCAACTGCGGCCGTAATTGCTGCAAGAAAAGCCCTGTGTTTTTCCGAGAAACGATTACATGTAACATAGTTTGCAATCGGATAGGGAGCCGTACCTTTTAATGAAGACGTTGATGGTGGTGATGTGCAGTGCGAGGGGTCTGTTTCACATTGTGTAGTGTAGACGACGTAGTCATTCAAACGTGTTGAGGTTGTACGAGCACGTTTACCTCTACCTAACTCTTCTGGCAAATTATCTGCCGTAGTCAAGACTGTATCACTCACTGCAACAGTTTGTGGCTCATTATCTTGTGAATTCTCTCGCTCATCATTATTACCCATGGGACTCCCCCTGTCGTCGACAATGGCCGATTGAGCCGGAGTAACAATTACAGGAAGCGGCTCCATGTCATCCATGAACTCCTCAGTCTGTACTCCCAAAGTAGGTAATGTAGGTGACTGATTCGAAACGGGAGCCGAAATGTCAGCAAAGGGAAACTCTTGTTCTTTAAAGACAACATCACGGGAAACAAAATACTCTTCTTTCTCTATGTCATAAACCCGCCATCCTTTCTGGCCATAAGGATAGCCAACAAATATACATTTTCTGCTTCTCTCCCCAAATTTATCCTTGTCACGAGACTTCATGCGAGCAAAACATAAGCAGCCAAATACTCTTAAGCGGTCGAAGTGTGGAGCAGAGCCGTATAGCATCTCATATGGCGTTTTGCCTTGTAAGAGTGTTGATGGAGTTCTATTAATCAAATGAGCAGCCGCCAGAACACACTCACCCCAAAAACGAACCGGTAAACTAGCTTGGAACATGAGAGAGCGAGAAACATTCAAGATATGGCGATGTTTCCGCTCGACGCGACCATTTTGCTGCGGCGTATAAACACAAGAGGTCTGATGGAGAATCCCCTCATTCTCGAAAAATGACTTTAAGCATATGAATTCAGACCCATTGTCGCTCCGTACAACTCGAACCTTCCTATCAAATTGCCGTTCCACCATTGCACAAAATTTCTTAAGGGAATCGGCCACCTCTCTTTTCTCTTTGAGTAAATATATCCATACCGCACGAGAATAATCATCAACGATTGTGAGAAAATAGGCAGCTCCAGAGGAAGAGACAGTACGATAGGCTCCCCACACATCACAATGAATTAAAGCAAATAACTCAGCAGCTTTATTAGAACTCTCTTGAAAACAATCGCGGGTTTGTTTAGCCCGAAAACAGGAATCACAAATAACTTCAGTATCAGCAGGTTTCCCAACCTCAACATGACTCGATAAAAGCGACAAAATCCTATTAGAAGGATGACCTAAGCGACGATGCCACAAATCTCTTGCTCCTAAACTTGCTGCCGCTTGAGCTTGAGCGCCCATGACACCACGGAAAACATAGACCCCTCCACACTCTTCACCCGCACCAATCAGCGTCTTCGAAGTACGGTCCTGCAAAACACATAACTCTTCAGTAAACGTAATGGATCCTTTAGTTGTTTTGAGCAATTTAGCCACAGAAATCAAACTGCATGTCAATTCAGGAGAATATAAAACTCCGCGAAGCCAGAGATCACCCCCTAAACAAAGATCTCCTTGTTTGGTAGCGATCGCTTTATCTCCATCAGGTAAACCAATCGAGGTCAGGAAAATATCGACCACATTGCTCAGAAGAGCGAGCTTCCACGTCATATGGTGCGAAGCTCCTGTATCAATAATAAACTCAACATTATCTTTCTTACCAGTCAGGTTGTCAACTGACTCAGGCTGTTTGGTGTTGAGAAACTTCACGACTGCAGTCCATTGATCATCCGTTAGATTTGGTAAAGAGTTTCGATCAAACGCTTCCCGCTTTGCAGCATTCGCCACTGGCTGAGCCTCTACTTGAGCAGCATGAGCTCGACCAGTGGGGAGTGTGCCACGTCCTCTTCCCGCAGAACTTCCTATTATTCCTCCTCCACGACCAGTTCTGCCACCTCGAGCTCCTCCTCTTCCTCTAATATTACGACCTCTCTCACCCCACCATTCCGGAAAACCTTTGATTTGAAAGCAATCCGTCATTGCGTGGCCATACTTGCCACAATGTGTGCAAGTCACATCTTTTTCACGATCTGTAAATGGAGAAGATCGAGCTTGATTTCCAGCATGCACAGCAAATCCAACAGCTTCGGTACGTTCATCTCTGTTTCGCGCCATGTTCTGTTGTCGTTCTTCACGTATGATACGTTGATAGACTTGAGACAATTTGGGCAGTGGCTCGATGCTTGTAATGGTTGAGCGCACCGTTCCAAATCGTACCGTGTCTAATCCATTCAGAAACGTATTAGTACGTTCCTCATCCCGATCTTCTTCTAGGTGCTTAGCCATCTCTCCACACGTACACGAACGTATTGGTTTGTAAACCGCAAGTTCGTCCCACATCTTTTTAAGTTTTCCAAAATACACCGTGACACTATCGCCTCCTTGTCTGCAATTTGAAATCTCTGCTCGAAGTTCACTAACCCGAGGACCATTCCCTGCAGAAAACTGAAGCTTTAAATCATCCCATAGATCCTTCACCTCATCGACCATTGAAACCGAAATCTTAAGAGTCGGTTCAATGGTATTCATTATCCATGCGACAAGCATGGAGTTAACCACTTCCCACTGCTCGATCTCTGCCGCTACGGTGGGTTTCGCGACGGTTCCATCAATGAAACCTAATTTTCTCTTCGTCCGCAAGGCATTCCGCACGTGCTTGGACCAATCTTCATAGTTCTCTCCCCGTAATTGCACCGTTGTTATCATGTTCCCAGGTTCGTCAGAAGCATGAAGGTAAAACGGTGACGACGTATCGATAGCTGGTACAATAGCTGGTACAATAGCTTCCGCCGCCATGTTTCTTCGTTCTCAATTTTTTTTTTTTTTTTTTTTTTTTTTTTTTTTTTTTAATGAACCTGCTCTGCTACCATAACAATGGTGATGGCGAGAAAGTGTTCTCTTATTAACCTTTTCCAGAGTATATATACATCGGCTCATAAGCCTTAAGGGAATATTATAAGCTTGCTATACAAGTTCGATATCTGTAGATAATAGGAAATATATCTTAACTATATCTTAACTAAAGATATTTACATAATACGCCCAATACTCCCCCGCAACGACTGCCTCTGGTGGTCTTCCTCTTTCCTGACGACGACATAACAACAAGACCTCCATCTTTCCTTTCCAACGTTGTTATACCCTTTTTGACGTCATTCCTTGGCGGAGATGACGTCACCTCCTCTTTCTTGCGACACAGGTAATAGCGTAAGAGATGAATACACATCGCGATGGTTAACAATATTTGTAAGGCTCTGTTTCAAAAAAATTATTATGATAGATTATAGAAATTTGATCAATGGTCATTTCATATATATAGATAGCTCCAAAATTCTGTTGACTTTGAATATAAGTTTATTTTCAGACGTATACAAGTAATTGGAGTGTAAATTTCAATCTACTAGCAAATAAATGGAAACTTTCTTGTTGATTAACTTTTCAAGAAAAAAAAAATTTATATAAGAGAGGGTCAAGTCTAAAATGAGATTTAGTAATAGATTGATTGAATAGTTGAAATTTCATGGAAACAATAAACTATGTATTTGCTGATTAAATATCCAGTTAGGTATGTCATGTGTGCAATAACTACAGTTGATAGATAATACATACATTCTATACATTATACATGCTATGATACATTCTCTTTTTTTAATGGAATATTTTAATGAAATTAGATGATTACAAAGCAAGACCAATCAACCTTTTTTCCTGAAATTACAGAGCAAATAGAAAGCGCGTGACTCACCCATTCTGAACACTTGACATGAGTCACGCATTCGGGAAATGTTGGAAGCATTTTTCTTCTTCTTCTTCTCTTATCGTCTGTTGGAAACAGTCTAAACCATACACTACAAAACAAAATGCATTTTTTTGATGGAATTCTTTAATCCATTATCCAAGTAGTTTCACTACAAATTTTATAATAACCGTCCACAATCACGCATGGTTAATAGTAGTTTTAAAATAAATAAAAAATAAAAAATCATGGTAAAACGTACGACAGAAAATATTGACTCATAACGATGTTTTTGGTTGTCTTGAAATTATTTATGAGCTTTTTGTCTTGAATTTTGTTGATTGAAAATATAATGATGTAAATATGATAAATCGTCCCTTCACATACATATAGTATAGATAGGCCCATATTTCAGTTGACTTTGAATATAAAGCTTACAAGTTGTTACAACTTATAAATACAACATAACCTCTTTATTTTCTGACGTATACAATTGCAGTGGAAATATCAATGAGGAATAGTGATAGGTGTAAATTTTTTTCTAAAAATAACTGCAAGTGAACAGCAATTCAGTTGTAGTGTATAGGGTTATCGAATCAAAACGTCTATCAGTTGCACGGTAAATTCCTAGATTCAAATCAAGCTAAGAGAAAGAATATATATGTAATGCAAATAAAATAACTAAAAGCAGCAAGTCATCGATTGATGAGGTTAAATTCAAGAGACAAAGGTTAGGCCTTGGGAAATTCTCAGGTTAAATCCGAATTGCAGAGTGAAATCTATCAGGATATTAATTAAGAACCATTCTAGAACTCAAATCACAATTGTAAAACCAATTAACTTTCGTTGTAGAGATTATCTATATCTAAACTTAGAATTCCAAATCTCTTTGCAAATTCAACAATTCAAACAAGCATTAATGATCAGGTTTGATAAGTTCACAAAATCTCTAAACCAAATTTCTTTGCAGATAGATATTTTGCTCATCTAAAATAGTTCAGGAAATCAATAACACTTTCGTGTCTACCCTTGTTTGTCAACACGACTCTAACTAACACGACGGATCTAGTCTATTATTCTGGTAAGTAAAATCGCCTTTAATGAACTTTGAGGACCAAATAAGACACACAGTCGGTCTTGTCAGTCACAACCTTTGAACTTCCTTTTTTAGATCTCTCACTTTTTTCGTTTTTCTGCTACACTTCTTTTTACTCTTCTTCTTCTTTTTTTTTTTTTTTTTTTTTTTTTTCCTGAGATTAGAGGTTAGTAGTACAAATAATCCCTTTTCATTGGCTATTAATTTATCCCTAACTAACACCACAATTAAACTAATCCTCTCATCTAAAAATCTGCATCTCTTATCTAAATACGTATCGCTGCTCGCCTTATCATAGTTATACACTAGCAAAGAGATTATTAGGAAGAGAGGCGGCGATGGCGACTGCACCATCTGGACGACCTCAATTCATTTCTAGCTCCGGCGGCAACAGAAGCTTTTCTAACTCACCACTCATCGACAACTCAGATTCCAATCAGATTATTGTCCCTGAGGTTTGCATTTCTTGCAGATTTTTTAATTTTTATTTTTTTTGCTCCTCAAAAACCTTGAAGAAAATCTGTTTTTTTTGTGTGTGTATGTGTTTACCTTCTGATAACTCACATGTATCCTCTTAATTAACCAAATTAATCAAATCCAGTATTAGTTTCCCGGTCAAGAAATCGCTGTCAGAGTCAACAGACCAGACTTAAGAACACAGAGAATCTTGTGTAAACCACTTTAATGATTTCTATTACTCATGAAATCTATCCCAAGGTCATCTAGACTTGATTTAATCCAACCCTAATTAGTTTTTTAGAAAAGAAGAAAACAACACTAACCTTGATCCATGCTTTCCTTCTGTTGTTATAAGATCAATACTTCAATTGATTTTCTCCTCCCTTTGATCTTATCCTCCCTTTGACCCTTTCTCCTTGTGATTCCTTTTGATGGACTGAAACAACCAAACTTTTTTATTTTATTTTTTATTAGTTATCAATGCGAAAGTTCTCGAAAGAAATCAATAATATTAAATCATAAATAATCCATTCAACAAATAAACCAATAACCAATAAAACCAATAATAATTTCTAGCAACCTAAACACCAGATTTGCTACATTATTAAAATAACACTAACAACCTAAAAATGAATTCCTCGCTAGCCATAACAAGAAGGCCAAAATTAAATTCCTAGTCTCATCATCCTCTTCTCTCGGTCTCTTTCCGCGGAAGAACATTTCGGCTACCTGCATCACATTAGGGAAAAAGAGATGCATAAGTATTTAATAAATACTTAGTGAGGCAATCACCCCGCCTACAGGCCAATTACGCAATTTTAACAATTTTCATTAATATTAATAATTACCACAATTATTAAATCCTTCACTTTAATTACTAAATAATTACCACAATTAAATAATAATTTTTAAACACTTAAATAAATTCCACATTTATTTTTAAATCATTTAATTAATTAATTTCACCAATTATTAATTAATTCTCGCATTAAACCATTTAAATTCAATTAAACCGGATTAAACCACTTAATCCAATTAATTTCTTAAATCGCCAGATAACCGGATTAAACGGACTGTGTCGATCGACACACACCTGTGTCGGTCGACACCTTGCCCTTTTGGTGTCGACCGACACCGGCTTGGTGTCGATCGACGCCAACTTCGAATTTCAACACAAAACACCCAAATCACGAAACTATCACAATACACACGATTCAACACGCGATTATCATACAAAACAACACGAAAAACCTCATAACTCTACCAAATCATGATTCACATCCACAAAACCTCTTATCTGCGAGCCTACGGTCATGCACTCACCTTGACAAAGGATTAAGGAGAAGAAAGAGATGAAGAACAGCACAACAACACCTCAGATCAATCTCCAATCTCCAGAAATCTCCAGTAATCACCACAAAAGCTCTCTGCCCTTTTCTCCTCTTGACTTTTTACCAAAACAAGAAGAAAAGCGGCTGGTCGACTTATAAAACGCGACCTTAGGTTTTTAACCTAAACCAACAGGTAAACCGGCAATTGAAATCGAACCAGAAATCAATTCGCCCACCGGTGTCGATCGACACCACCCTTGGTGTCGGTCGACACCCCACAAAAACCACACTAATTCGGTTCACGGATGTTACAATTCTCCCCCACTAAACTGGATTCGACCTCGAATCCCAACACAACACGTCTACCACAGACGCAACTCGTCTACCACAGACGTCCAACTCGTCTACCACAGACACACACTCGTCTACCACAGACGACATAATCCGGCCCACCTGGCCAAATACACGAGATCCTCACCTGATCCCCGAGACTCACATCTATTTCTATGTCATACATACATTTCCCAAACATCTTTACTCTTAACTCAAGTCTGCCGGAGAATACTATCTCCCTAAGAGGAACACTATCCTCTCGTTACTTACTACGCGACACTATAGTCACTAGTAAATAACCTATCACTTATACTTGAGGTAGCGACCCTCTCGTACAAGTCTATCAGAGAACACTATCTCTTGGCAATGAGTTATTCGGGGACACCGCGCCCCTAGAGTAAAAATTCGAAAATGTTTACGACATAAATGAAAAGATTGTCTCACGACCCACTGGTCAACACACTTGTAACATCCAAACCACTAAACCCAAAAATGAGGAAAACACCATCTCATATAACTCCAAAAATGTATATCGTTACAACACCAAAACGAAAATACATAAATCCATCAACAATAACAAAACATAGCACCACGCTATCACACTAGAACCACAAAGACGAAGAAGCTCACTCGACGACCTGCTTGTCGAACCACTTTCTGAACTTCAGCTTCATCTTTGCCTCTGGCTCCCAAGTCTCCTCCTCAGTGCCACTACAGTCCCACAGGACTCTCAATAACGGCACTCTCTTGTTCCGCAGAACCTTGACTCCCCTCTCGAGAATCCTCACAGGAAACGCCGGAACTGTCATATCTGGCTGAAGATCCTCTGGAATCTCAGCCACCAACTCCTCTGAAGGATGCAGACACCTCCGCAACATAGACACATGAAACACCTTGTTAAATGCGCTCATAATCGGTGGCAGCTCCAACCGATAAGCCACTGGCCCAACTCGCTCCACCACCGGGAACGGACCCATAAACCGCGGGCTGAGCTTGTTCTCTGCTATGGATCTGTTAGGGCCCCTCAACATAGCCATCTTGAGATACACTCTATCTCCCACCTGAAACTCAAGCTCACGCCTCCGCCTATCTGCATAACTCCTCTGTCTATCCTGAGCCTCCTTCATGTTCAGTCTCAAAACACGGATCTTCTCCGTCTTTTCCTGAACAAAGGTAGCTCCAAACATGTTGCGCTCCCCCACTTGGGTCCAGTATAAGGGTGTCCTACATGGCCTCCCATACAAAGCCTCATAAGGAGCCATGCCAATACTAGACTGAAAACTGTTGTTATAGGCAAACTCCGCCAAACACAGATGATCAGCCCAATGGCCACCCCAATCCAACACACACATCCTCAGCAAATCCTCCAAAGTCTGGATAGTCCTCTCTGACTGCCCATCTGTCTGCGGATGATAAGCTGTACTCATATGCACCTTGGTGCCCATCTCTATCTGAAATGCCCTCCAAAACTCTGAGGCAAATCTCGGATCTCTATCCGACACAATACTGGCTGGCACACCATGCAACCTCACAACCTCTCGCACAAACTTCCTAGCCAAGACAGCAGCCCCATCTGTCTTCTTGATGGCCAAGAAATGCGCGGACTTGGTCAAACGATCCACAATGACCCAAATCACATCAAACGTCCGTGAGATAGGTAATCCCACCACAAAATCCATCGTGATCATATCCCACTTCCACTCTGGAATGGGTAAGCTCTGCAAAAGTCCACCTGGAACCTGATGCTCTGCCTTGACCAACGAACACGTGTTGCACCTCGCAACCCAATCTGCCACATCTCTCTTCATCCCAACCCAGTGATAGTACCGTTTGAGGTCACGGTACATCTTGGTCGCACCAGGATGAATCGAAAACTTGCTCGCATGAGCCTCTCTCAAGCCCTCACGTCTCAACTCCTCGTTCTTGGGCACACAAACTCGCCCACGAACCAATATCGTACCATTCGCCGAGACCTCATACTCAGAACCAGCTGCCCGCGATGCATCAACCAAACCCTGATCATCCTGCTGAGCCACTCTGATCCTACTGAGTAAGTCTGCCTGATCAGCTGCCTCTAAACCCAAAGGCTCCTCTGAAATAGCACAAAGCCTCAATGTACTAATCTCGCTGACCAAAGTCTCCACATCCTGCTCTCTAGCTGAATCAACTCGCCGTCGACTCAATGCATCTGCCACCAAGTTGGCCTTGCCTGGATGATACACAATATCCAGATCATAATCTGCCAGAAACTCCACCCAACGCGTCTGCCTCGCATTCAGCAAAGGCTGAGTAAAGATATGCTGCAAACTCTTGTGATCCGTAAAGATCTGCATTGCACCACCATAAAGATAAGACCTCCAAATCTTGAGTGCAAAGACCACCGCTCCCAACTCAAGATCGTGTGTAGGGCGGTTGCGCTCACTGCCCTGCAACTGCCTCGAAGCATAAGCAATCACTCTGCCCTCCTGCATCAAGACACAACCTAACCCAACACCTGAAGTATCTGTATACACCACGTAAGGCTTCCCCGGATCGGGTAATGCCAACATTGGTGTACTAGTCAACATCTCCTTGAGCTTCCCAAAGCTCTCCACGCACTCAGGCGACCACACAAACGGCACATCCTTGCCTGTCAACCTCGTCATCGGCTGAGACATACTCGCAAAGCCCCTGACAAACCTCCTGTAGTATCCCGCTAAACCCAGAAAACTCCTGATCTCGGTAGCACTACTCGGTCTAGGCCAATCTCTGATAGCCTCAATCTTAGCCGGATCCACGGAAACTCCCTCTGCAGAAACAATATGGCCAAGAAACCCCATCTCTCTCTGCCAAAAGCTGCACTTGCTCAACTTAGCAAACAGCTTCTGCTCTCGAAGCTTCTCCAAAACAAGCCTCAAGTGAGTCGCATGCTCCTCTGGACTCCTCGAATACACTAAGATGTCATCAATGAAAATGATAACGAACACGTCCAAAAAATCCCTGAACACGTCGTTCATCAATCTCATGAACGCTGCCGGCGCGTTAGTCAGCCCGAATGGCATGAATACAAATTCGAAGTGCCCATACCTCATCCTGAACGCCGTCTTGCGAACATCTGCCTCATCTATCGGGATCTGATGATAACCCGATGCCAAGTCAATCTTGGAGAACCAAGTAGCACCCCTCAACTGATCCAACAACTCATCAATCCTAGGGAGTGGGTACCTGTTCTTCACTGTGACTCGGTTGAGTCCCCGGTAATCGATGCACAACCGGAAACTGCCATCCTTTTTCTTCACAAACAACACTGGTGCTCCCCACGGTGAAACACTCGGCCGAATGAACCCCTTGCTCAAAAGGTCCTCCAGCTGCTTCTTCAGCTCTGCCAACTCTGCTGGCGCCATCCTGTAAGGTTTCTTCGATATTGGAGCTGTCCCGGGCTCTAACTCAATCGTGAAGGGATCTGACCGAGATGGTGGCAACCCCTTCAGTGACCGAAACACATCCTCGAACTCCCGGACAACCTCAATACCCTCAAGAGCCACCTCACCACTAGACTCCGACATCACTATCGTCGCCAAATACGCCTCGCAACCTCGCCCTATCATATGCTCAGCCTGAATAGCTGAGATCACAAGACTCCCTGAAGTCGGTCTCACACCCTGATAAACCAACTTTCCTGCATCTCGCTCAAACACAACTCTGCCTCTGAAGCAATCTAGATGAACTCTGTAGCACGACAGCCAATCCATCCCCAAAATCACGTCATACAGCTCCACCGGACTGATGACTAAGTCTGCTGGCACTGCCCTGCAATCTGCACGTCGACTGCTCTAGCACGGCCCAAAGTAGTCAGGAAACCTCCACCGGCAACCTTGACAACACCCTTGCGCTCACCAGCGCTACTCTGGATACCTCTACTCTCGGCACACTCCGGAGTAATGAAACAGTTCGATGCTCCCGAGTCAAACAGCACGTGAGACTCAACACCACCCACTAACAAGGTCCCTACACATTTCACGAGTGTTGAGAACCCTGAACACTATCACAGTAAAATAGAGAACAGACAACCACACCACAATTCTACACTAAGAATTTACGAAGTCTGAATCAGAATTTTACCTGTGATCTGGCCTGACTGACTGGTCTGGCCAACCTCTGCCGAAGAGTACACCCGTGGCGCTGCTCCCAACTGCTCCAACGTCTGCACCGCTGCAATCTGCGCCACCGGCTGAACCGACGCCACTGACACCTGCTGCAACCTGGGACACATCGGCCTGAGATGTCCCGGCTCTCTGCAGTGAAAGCACACTCTAGTATCCCGAGACGCACTACTCTTGGGACAACTAGCCACCCGATGCTCCAAGCTCCCACAACCGAAGCAACCCCGAGCACTCTGGCTGCCTCCAGCACCCTCCTCCAATCTCCTCTTCTGGCCCTACGCAGGCTTACCGCCCTTGCTAGAACCAGAACTGAAACTCCTGCGCTGCTGCTGTTGCTGCTGGCCCCTCGGCTGGGTAGCAGGAACAACCGCAGCTCGCACCACAACTGGACCAACCTGCTCACGAAGGTCCTCCTCGATGGAAGCTGCTAGCTCCACGAACTATGCCCTGGTAGAATACGAACTACCTCGATCGAAGACCCTGAAGGAATCTCGCCATCAGACTCCGCTCACCCTCAAGACCGTAACCGGTATACGCCACAAGTCTGCCAAACTCAGCGTCATACTCTCGCACCGACCTCTCACCCTGAGTCAATGCCACAAACCTCAACTGAAATCTGTCTCTGGCCTCCTGAGGGAAATACTTGGCGTTGAACTCCGCTAGGAAGTCACCCCAAGTCCACACTGCCCTCCTCAACATGACAGATCGCCACCATTAATGTGCATCCCCACCAAGGTAATGCACTGCCAACTCCACCTGATACCCCTCTGGACACCTGACCGAACGGAAGTTCCGTTCCAAACTCTGCCGCCACTCATCGGCCCCCTCGGGCCCACCTCTACCCTCAAAGAAAGGCGTCCCGATCCTCTGCATCTCTCTCATTATCTCAAGATAGAAAGGATGCCCAACCACTGCAGCACCATGCTGCCCAACAAAAACGCGCTGTTGTGCCCCCACCACCGGAGGAACACCCGGAGCCTGCTCTGGAACTGCCTGCGGGAGACGTGCTAGAATCTGCGTCAGAACCCCCATCAACTGGTCACCAAGACCATGAGCGGCACCCGCACCTGGGGCAACCCCAACTCCCACGCCTCCACTAGCGCCCAAACTGGCCTCACTCGCCACAAACTGAGTCTCTGACGCTGTCGCCACACAAGGCACTGCACTCTCACCGGAATCCGCATGCGCTCCACGACCACGGCCTCTGCCACGACCTCCGCCACAGCCTCTGCCACGGCCTCCACCACGACCTCCACCACGACCTCTACCACGACCTCTAGCTCCTGCATCCATCTCACTGCACTACCACAGCACAGTAGATGAGCAAACTAGAAAGCACAAAAAAACAAACCACAAGATAAAACACACAACTTACCGCGGAAAACTGGAAGACCGAGAGGATGAGACTAAACCACTAACTGACTAACTCACTTAATCAATTAAACATATAGTCCAATTCATCCAATACTAACAGTCCTAAAACCGTATACGCTCTGATACCAAAATAAAACAACCAAGCTTTTTTTTTTTTTTATTAGTTATCAATGCGGAAGTTCTCGAAAGAAATCAATAATATTAAATCATAAATAATTCACTCAACAAATAAACCAATAACCAATAAAAACCAATAATAAATTCTAGCAACCTAAACACCAGGTTTGCTACATTATTAAAATAACACTAACCTAAAAATGAATTCCTCGCTAGCCATAACAAGATGGCCAAAATCAAATTCCTAGTCTCATCATCCTCTTCTCTCGGTCTCTTTCCGCGGAAGAACATTTCTGCTACTTGCATCACATCAGGGAAAAAGAGATGCATAAGTATTTAATAAATACTTAGTGAGGCAATCACCCCGCCTACAGGCCAATTACGCAATTTTAACAATTTTCATTAATATTAATAGTTACCACAATTATTAAATCCTTCACTTTAATTATTAAATAATTATCACAATTAAATAATAATTTTTAAACACTTAAATAAATTCCACATTTATTTTTAAATCATTTAATTAATTAATTTCACCAATTATTAATTAATTCTCGCATTAAACCATTTAAATTCAATTAAACCGGATTAAACCACTTAATCCAATTAATTTCTTAAATCGCCAGATAACCGGATTAAACCGGACTGTGTCGATCGACACACACCTGTGTCGGTCGACACCTTGCCCGTTTGGTGTTGACCGACACCGGCTTGGTGTCGATCGACACCGATCCAGGAGATCGACGTCAACTTCGATTTTCAACGCAAAACACCCAAATCACGAAACTATCACAATACACACGATTCAACACGCGATTATCACACAAAACAACACGAAAAACCTCATACCTCTACCAAATCATGATTCACATCCACAAAACCTCTTATATGCGAGCCTACGGTCATGCACTCACCTTGACAAAGGATTAAGGAGAAGAAAGAGATGAAGAATAGCACAACAACACCTCAGATCAACCTCCAATCTCCAGAAATCACCACAAAAGCTCTCTGCCCTTTTCTCCTCTTGACTTTTTACCAAAACAAGAAGAAAAGCGGCTGGTCGACTTATAAAACGCGACCTTAGGTTTTTAACCTAAACCAACAGCTAAACCGGCAATTGAAATCGAACCAGAAATCAATTCGCCCGACCGGTGTCGATCGACACCACCCTTGGTGTCGGTCGACACCCCACAAAAACCACACTAATTCTGTTCACGGATGTTACATGGACAAGGGATCAATGTTGGGGTCGGATTTCCGTCCATCACATTGCCATTCGAACCGGACATAGCCAAACCGAGCTAGGACGAACCGTCGACTGAACCAAGAAACCGGTAGGAAATCTCTCGATGGGCCGAGCCAACATCCAGCGAAGCGATTCGAGCCGAGGCCCATCGGAGAAGGCCCATGATCAGAGCTTGCCATAAATTCAAGTCGGTGCGAGCAGAAATGGAAAGTTCAATTATGGAAAGTTTACTTAAATCTTGTAAAGTCGGTTCCTATTCTCTTATAAATAGGAACCGATGTCAATTGTTTTCGGGATCATTTTTACACACAACAAAGGCACACGCCACGAATTTCATAGCTCGCATAACAGCTAATAATAAAACCAACTTTTGCTCGTCATCTTCGTGTTCAATCAATAGAATTCCTCGGCTCTCCCTAAAAACGAACTAAATAATATTGCGCAAGTTTCGGCTCGCACAATTTGGCGCTAGAAGGAGGGGGATAGAGAATTCATACACAAGGAATACGAAGCAGGATGACGGACATAAACCTGGATGAGACCGACCCAACTGGTCAGCAACACGAAGGAGGCGCAGCGGCAAACCAAACGGAAGCAGAGACGATCGCCGCCCTGAAAAGACAAACTGAAGAGCAAGGAGCCTTGAACAGCACGTTGACTCAAGAGCTCGAGAATCTACGCACCCAACTAAAGGAAAAAGAAGAACGAGACGCCAGGCGACGAAAGAAACTCGACCCAAAGAATCTGGCCTTCGAGTCCCCAGCCGATGAAACAGAAGAAGAGGAAGAAGAAAAAACTCCCGAGCAAAGCGAGACAAATTCCGAGCCAGATGATTCGCCACCGCGTCTCCGCGGGAAAAAGCAGAACACGAAGCGCAAGGATACCCAACCGATACGACTTAACCTGGGAGACCGGATCCCCAGCGATATCACCCCAGAATCATTGGCTAAAATGCTCAGGCAGATACTATCAAGTCAAGGAGAATCCGCCCCGATCGACTTGACTGACGATCCGAATCAACCTACTAAGATTGCCGAGAAGAGCACGGATGTCTCGCCTGCTTTACCTTCTTCTGAAACGTTTGCCGAAGCCATTACGCGACTCCTACTTGAGAAACGAACACCAACTCCCCACGGTACTCAAAACAAGGATCGGCTGCCTCGAGGCCCGAGCTCCTCAAGGAGAAATGTTCCCAGCAAAGAGCTGAATATGAGCCCAGACGAATTGGCCAAAATTCGGGCTCGCCTTGAAAAATCTGATAACTAGGCAAAGCTGCTTCGATCTCAAATCCACAGAGCACTCAGCTCAGCACCAGAGATCGCTCAAATATGCGAAGACGCGGAACACACGCCTTTCTCGGCTCGCATAATTAACACCAAGGTAATTGATCCAGCGAAATTGAGCATCCATAAGTACGACGGCTCGACTAATCCTAAAGATCATATTAATGCGTTTCGGGTTGCATTAAGTCGAGCCACATTCAGAAGCATAGAAGAAAAGGATGCCGGATTCTGCCTATTATTCGCTGAGTATCTGAAGGGCGCGGCCTTCGACTGGTTTTTAAACCTCGAACCAAATTCGGTCGAAAACTTCCAGCAGCTGACGGCTCTCTTTCTAAAACAATACTCCATGTTTATAGAGAGGTCAGCCTCGGCGATTAATTTGTGGAACATGGTCCAAGGGGAAGAAGAGTCCCTTCGCAGCTTCATGGAGCGATTCAAAACGACTATGTCGAAGGCAGGGTCGATCAACGACGAAATCGCCGTCGACTCACTCAAAAAGGGGTTATGGTTTCAGTCAGATTTCCGAAAAGAGCTCGCCCTCAACAAACCTAAGTCGATCGCCGACGCAATCCATCGATCTGTAGCGTTCGTAGCAGAGGAGGAAGATATGAAAGTATTAACCGCGCTCCACAGTTCGTCCAAGGCAACAGCTAAACCGCCACCAGCAGCGCAGCCGCAGACCAGTCAGAAGCGCCATAACCAGCGAGGCGGATACGTATATCACGAAGGGCGGAACCTGTCTGGAGCGCATAATTATTAAATAGAGGCGAGCCAACAGTCAGACGTCGTAAATCAAATAGGCGCTGGAAGGGGAAAAGCGCTAAAAAACAACACATGGGTGAGGAACCAGAGCTCACCGAACTACGACGACAAAGCCTACTGCGAATTTCACCAATGCTACGGCCATTCTACCGAGAAATGTCGCCACCTAGGAGCAGAGCTCGCAAAGAAGCTGCTTAGCGGAGAACTAAAAGGTGATTTGAAACTGGAGGATCTGGAACGACCCGAACCGAGAGAACGACCCGAAAAACTGGATCGTCCGATCGACCAACCAAAGCGCGGAAGACGGGAGGATTCCGATGACCAAGGTGGAGCTCGGAGAAGAATCCATCTCATAATGGGCGGCTCGCAATTCTTTCCAGATACCGTGTCATCGATTAAAGCTTTTCAGCGACGAGCCGACGCAGCAGTCAATTGGTACGAGCCCCCAAAGCTGCCAAACATCGAAATCACCTTCACGGAGAACGAAGTTATCGGCATTGATAAACCTCACGACGACCCTCTCGTGATCATGTTAGCCGTGGGAAACTTTGACGTAGCTCGGATCCTCATCGACACGGGGAGCACAGTCGACATAATTTACAAAGGAACCTTGGAGCGGAATGGGATCGATCTATCCGACGTGAGGTCGGCACCGAAACCATTGACAGGGTTCGGAGGCGAGACGACGATGTCCATGGGAACAATCACGCTCCCGGTCGAAGCAGGTGGCGTCACTAAAATGGTTCATTTTTCCGTCTCGGATAACCCGCCGATCTACAATATCATCATGGGAACACCATGGATAAACTCGATGCGAGCCGTACCATCCACATATCATTTGTGCATCAAGTTTCCTACCCCATCCGGAGTGAAAACCATACTCGGTTCGCAAAAAGAGTCGAGAATATGCTTCATGACGGAACATAAACTCCGGAATCCTCCGCCTAAATTACTCCCCGAAGCGAACAGAAAGAAGGTCAAGACGAGCCGAGAGACGGCAAACGACCTAGCTAACCTCTTATAGCAATTACAGATTGCAGATGACGGCGAGCCGACGAACAGCCAGCCCGCACAGAATACGCTAGTTGAAGGCAAGGAAACCGTCGTCGTTGAGCCAACTTGCGAGGCCGTAATCTCCGTGTGCATTGACGAAAAGAACCCAGGAAGATGTGTGGAAAACGGAGAGAACCTGGAAGAAGCGATCCAAAAAGAATTGATTTCTTTCCTAAAAGAGAACATCAACACCTTCGCTTGGACGGCAGAGGATATGCCAGGGATAGATATCAATATCGCTTGTCACGAGCTAAACGTCGATCCGACCTTTAAGCCAGTCAAACAGAAGCGACGAAAGTTAGGACACGAACGTTAAAGGGCCGTGAATGACGAAGTGGAACGTTTATTGAAAGTAGGCTCGATCATCGAGGCAAAGTATCCCGAATGGCTCGCAAATCCGGTCGTGGTGAAAAAGAAGAATGGGAAATGGCGAGTATGCATAGATTTCACGGATCTGAATAAGGCGTGCCCAAATGATAGCTTCCCGATCCCTCACATCGACCGCCTCGTAGAAGCGACCGCAGGAAACGAGCTGTTGACCTTCATGGACGCATTCTCAGGTTACAACCAGATTAAGATGAACCCCGACGATCGAGAGAAAACAGCCTTCCAAGCAGAGCGAGGCATCTATTGCTATCAAGTAATGCCATTCGGACTCAAGAACGCTGGAGCAACTTATCAACGGCTCGTGAACAAAATGTTCGCCCCCCAGCTCGGAAAAACGATGGAAGTATACATCGACGATATGCTAGTGAAATCACTGAAGAAGGAAAATCATGTGATGCATCTCCGCGAATGCTTCGAACAATTGAACTCATACAATATGAAGTTGAATCCGACGAAGTGTCGCTTCGCCGTGACATCTGGAGAATTCATGGGTGACCTGGTAACTCAGCGAGGCATCGAGCCGAACCCTAAACAGATTCAAGCCCTGATCAAAATGCCGTCGCCAGAAACGAAGAGGCAAATCCAACAACTAACTGGACGTATCGCCGCGCTTAACCGTTTTATCTCGCGATCCACGGACAAGTGCCTTCCTTTCTACGATACTCTCCGAGGAAACAAGAAGTTTGAATGGACAGCAAAATGTGAAGAAGCCTTTCTCGAACTGAAGTCTTATCTGGCAAGCCCTCCAATACTAGCGAAGCCGGAAGACGGAGAACCGCTGTATCTGTATGTCGCGGTGTCTTTAACAGCGGTCAGTGGAGTCCTAATCCGCGAAGACCGCGGAACCCAAAAGCCGGTATTTTACGTGAGTCAAAGCCTGACCGACGCAGAAACAAGATACCCCCAGACCGAGAAATTCGCGCTAGCAGTCGTCATGTCCGCTCGGAAATTACGCCCGTACTTCCAATCTCATTCAATCATAGTCCTGACAGCACTACCACTAAGGATGATTTTACATAGCCCGAGCCAATCAGGAAGACTGGCGAAGTGGGCTATCGAGCTGAGCGAATACGATATCGAGTATCGAAATCGAACGAGCGCAAAGTCGCAAGTTTTGGCTGATTTCTTGATCGAGCTGCCAATCGCCACCAGCGATGAACCAAGTCTTCCCGCTGACTGGCTACTTCATGTTGACGGCTCGTCGTCAAAGCAAGGCGCCGGAGTCGGAATTCGACTCACCTCTCCGACAGGCGAAATCCTGGAACAATCTCTTCGTCTGAATTTCGGCGCGTCAAACAACGAGGCAGAGTACGAAGCATTAATAGCTGGATTAAAGTTGGCGCTCGGAATTGGAGTTCGAAAAATACACGCTTACTGTGATTCCCAGCTCGTCGCGAGCCAATTCAGTGGAGAGTACGCTACAAAAGACAGAAGAATGGAAGCCTACCTCGAAGTAGTTAAGAATCTAGCCGGACAGTTCGAAAAATTTGCACTGGAGAAGATACCGCGTGGAGACAATACTCAAGCCGACGCTCTGGCATCGCTGGCCTCGACCTCCGATCCAGACTTGAAAAGGATAATTCCCGTAGAATTTATCGAACATCCCAGTATCGACATTGATGAGCCTGAAGTCCTAATGACCGTAATCACAGACGAGCCGGGCGATAACGGTGTACTCGATGGCGATCAGCCCGCGGATATGGACATCGAAGAAGAGACGGAGTACGGTTGTGACAAAGAGTGGCTCGATCCAATCCGTGGATACATAGCCGACGGAGAAGTACCGACGGATAAGTGGGTGGCTCGCAAGCTGAAAGCTCAAGCAGCACGATACATTCTGATACGCGACGCCGTGTTCCGATGGAGGTTTTCAGGACCGCTGCTCGCGTGCGTAGAAGGAAAGAAGGCCAGAGAAATAATGAAAGAAGTTCATAGTGGGTCATGTGGAAATCATTCCGGAGGACGAGCCTTGGCTATCAAAATCAAACGGCACGGTTATTTTTGGCCAACGATGATCAGCGACTGCAAAAAATACTCGCGGAAATGCGAAAAATGCCAACGTCATGCTCCAACGATACATCAGCCGGCCGAGCTGTTATCTTCTATCTCCGCACCGTACCCATTCATGCGATGGTCGATGGATATTGTCGGACCGCTGCATAAATCGAAGCAAAAGAGGTTTTTGTTAGTCTTAACCGACTACTTCTCTAAATGGGTCGAGGCTGAATCCTACGCAAGCATAAAAGACGTCCAAGTTGGAAAATTCATTTGGAAGAACATCATCTGTCGGCACGGTGTCCCTTACGAAATTGTCACGGACAACGGCTCGCAGTTTATATCGGCTCGATTTCAAAACTTCTGCGACAAATGGAAGATCCGCCTCAGCAAGTCTACGCCTCGCTACCCGCAAGGGAATGGTCAAGCCGAAGCGACTAACAAGACGATTCTAGATGGACTCAAAAAATGGCTCGACGCTAAAAAGGGCCGCTGGGCAGACGAACTGGAAGGAGTCCTTTGGTCTCATCGAACAACCCCAAGACGAGCCACCGGCGAAACGCCATTCGCACTTGTCTACGGAATGGAATGTGTAATCCCACCAGAAGTACATTTTCCTGGAGTTCGTCGCTGGTTGTTGCCAGAACAAGAAGGCTATAATCACCTGATGTTGCTAGACGAGCTGGATCTAATCAACAAACGACGTGATCAGGCGCTCATCCGCATACAAAATTATCAACAATCCGTTGCTAAATACTACAACTCCAATGTTCGAGCCCGAAGATTTAGAGAAGGCGACCTAGTTCTCAGGAAAGTATTTCAGAACACCGCTGAACGGAATGCCGGAAAGTTGGGAGCAAACTGGGAAGGTCCTTACAAGATCATTGAAACAGTTCGTCCAGGGGCCTATCGACTCGAAAACATGGCCGGCGAAGCAATTTCAAAGCCATGGAACGTGATGCATCTCAAGAGATACTATCAATAAGGCGCGGCGCGCTATCACCTAGAACTACGCGTGACTTGATCCCCGCAAGGGGTATGTAGGCAGTTCACTTTCGAGTGGATTCAGTTGCCCCCCTCAAAAAAAAAAGGGGGGGGGGAGTGGGTACGTGTACATATACACTCCCTTTTACATGCAACACGGTTCGCCGTTAAACGCTTCACTAGTTTGGAACACGGTTCGCCGTTAAACGCTTTATTGACCCTCGTAACCCGGCTCGCCGTCAACACGACTGATAAAAAAAAAATTTTTTGACGCGGTCCCCCGCTAAGACAAGATATCTAATAAAAATTCACGTTTTTATTACCTCAGTTTGTCAACATATTCAAACCATTTACGCCACTTGGTACAACTCGGAATACGCTCTTTATCAATTCCGAGCCGGATGTTGTTGGCCACAACGTCCGGTCTTGATCCTCTTACTTTAACAATATATCATGCGCGCGCTATATAAATTGATCATCCATCGTCTGTTCCGACCCGCCAATTACTAATAGATAAGGACGCGGCAAAAACTGGAACATACATATCAGAAACCCAACACGCGAAATGGCTCGCAAAAACGTTGGTTGAATAGTTAAATCACCACTGTTTCGGTTCGTAACTCATTAATTCATGAGGACGCGGCAAAAACAGAAACTAGCTAGCATAAACCCGATATACAGAAACGTCTCGCGGTAACATCGGTTGAATGTTTTATTCATTACTATTTCAAGTCATAGTTAATACGCATTTGAAATTGGGACAAGTCGAGAAAGACATCTTTAAAAGAACTGAGTACGATACTTAAAGTTAAAGTTAATCTCTACGAGCAGATTTAATACGCTTTCCAAACATGAAATCGTTCAAACAAACTGTTATCTTTAATTACATAAGTCAGCGAGCGGATAAAGCCATCCAGGCACGATTTACAACCAAAACAGATAAAGCCATCCAGGCGCTATGTTAAAAAATCTAAAAGAAAAACGGAAAAAGTTCGGGAATTCCCTAGACAGCAGCCGGAGCTTCTTCAGTAGCGCCCATGGGTCTCGAATCCGGCTCGCCAAGGGCTTGATCAGATCCTCCCTGAACGCCAGCAATAGCTTGGCTCGTCGGCTCTGAAGCTCCTTCAACTGACGACGGGTCAGGAATCGTCACCGGCTCGATTATGTTCTGAAAGATAGAGGAACCAATGTTAGTACCGTACTGCGAACATACTCCAATCTCAATCCTATATGACCAGGTAACCTTCTCGTCTCTGAGATGTACCTCGGGCGGAATGGAAGAAGCCATGGAGACGTCGAGGCGGTTGATCATTCTTGCGAGCAGCGCATCGGCCTCCTCGCCTGCCTTAAAATCAGAAGCGACGTGCTCCTCGAGTCCCGCGAGTTCAACTTCAAGGTCGGGAGGGTTCGCCCTTCGGATATCACCGATCAGCTCGATGTTACCCTGAGCCTGAGCAAGATAAATGGCCCGGGAGAACGCCTCTTTGAGCCCTTCCGCGTCAGATTTAACCGACTCGAGTAAGGAAGCGTACCGACTGTCCACCTCGGATCTCACTCTCTTAACCTCAGCCTCGAGGAGAGCATCCTTGGCCTGCACTAGCTCCTGCAGCGAGCTGACCTTGGCTTCGAAGGACTTAGTCCTTTCCGCGATCCTAAGATTCGTGTCAGCCATCTTGATAGCGTTTGCCTTGTGAACCTCCGCTTCGCGTTGGATCTTGGCAATCTCCTCTTTAGCCCGAGCCAATTCTTCGGCGTGGCCCCTTTCTGAAACCTCGTGGAGCCGTTTCAGGTTGTCGATCGACTGTTGGAGCTCGTCAAGGGCCGATCGATCGGAGCGAGCTCTAGCTTCGTAGCCCGCCACTATGCCATTGAAGGACTCCGCGAACTGAAACAAAAAATACACGTGTGAGTCGATATACGAACACTTGCTTCATTTTTCTCAGAAGAAGAAAACCCACCGAAAAAAGTTTTACGGCCGCTTCTCCGTAAACCTCGCTCTCCAATAGAGTATCGGGGGGAGGGAGACGAACCATGGATGTGCTGCTCGCAAGGAAACTTGCCGCCGCAGCTCTTTGAAGAAGCTGACCCTGAGTAGGATCAGCGGGTGGAAGAGAAGGAGCATCATCTTTGGCCTTCTTCGAAGCCTTCTCCTTGAGCCCTCCGGGCGCGACTCTCTTCTTTCCTCTCGCCTCGGGAGGTTTGTTCATCGAAAGCGCGCCGGTAGGCTCGGAAACCTTCTTGGCTTTCCGATTGAGGACCAGAGTCCCCGAATCTCTGGATGCGTCGGAGCGACCTGGAGAGGAGGGCGCGTCAGCCCCTTTTTTCTTTGAAGCCATAGCTTCCTTGGCCAGCTTCACGGCCTTCCCCAGATTTATGGGCCCTTCGCTCCGCGGTCCCTTTTTCGGAGGGCTCGGGGCCGTAGTCCGCTTGCCCTCAGCTTTCGACTTTGCGGCCGCCTCCGTGGCCTTAGCGCGAGCCGCTTCCTCGGCTTTCATGCGAGCCTCTTCATCTCTTTTGTCTTGAAGCCTCTGACGGATGATTTTCTTCTGCATCTCGTCGTCTGAAGACTCGGGAGCTTCCAGAATTTCCTCGTCCGAGCTGTCCGAATCGTCGAAGGAATCGTAAGCTCGAGCTCGCGCGCTCTCTACTCACTCCAAAGAGAAGTGTTTCTCCCAGTTAGTTTTCCTCGCGCGAAAGTGCTCTACGACCGCTGAAAAATTTCTGGGAAGACGGAATACTGCTCGTCGAACTGCAAAATACACAGAAGGAGTTAGAAGCGATTCATGTAAACAAAAACGATGATTGTTTTTCGGTTCGGCTACCGATTGGCTGCCAATTCTGTCTGACAAATTTCATGGGGACGCTCCCAACGGTCGCCCCACATATTGGGACGAAGAAAAAAGTAATTTTCTCAACCACTGTCCTTGTTGGGAAAACCATCGATGATCCTCCGGTTCTTCTTGCAGGAGATGTAGTACCGGAGCGATTTCTTCGATCCGGCTCGAATCTCCAGAAGATTCTGAAGGTGATGGATCCCGATCGGGATGCCAGTCTCGAAACTGCGGATGATGAGCCCGATCAGATGACGAAGACCTCGCGGCATGATCTGGCCAATAGCGAGCCCATACTTGCTCAAATAGTGCAGGATCAGGCTCGGGATCGGAAACCATAGGAAGCATCCGTAGAAGAAGCTTTCGTAGAGCGTCAGACACCCCGGGGGAGGATCGTCAGCTCTTTGATGGCTCGCCAGCAGAAAAAGCTCGACTCCCTCAGAAATGTGAAAACACCGACGAAGCGTTTCCAGAGATGATCTGGTGCAGAGCGTCGAGCCGGGAGGATTTGGAACCGTCCTCTTTGCGTCTCGTCTGTGAGTAACTTTCCTCGAGATCTGTTTCTTCGAGGAACACTTCCTCATCCCCTTTGACGAGCCGACACCGAAAGCGTTGGATAAGGTGCAATCAAGAGATGCATCATCCAGAAGGTTTCTCCTCGGAAACTGAGGAGGCCTGGGTTTGAACGGCCCGAGAATATCTCCTATCGCCCCTTCGGACATCATCTGTTCGAGCTTAATCTCCTCCGGATTATATACCGGGTCAAGTGGTACACTGGGACGAGCCGACTGGTCCTTAGCAAATTCTGCCTCAGCACGGAGAAGGTTTAGTTCGTCTTCTTCATCCACAATCGGCTCGGATGCTCCATTTGAACCATCACGATGAAGAAATGACGGCTCGCTCGGCAATACATTAACTTCAGCGGTCTCGGCGACCCTGATAGACTGGTTTCCCTCTTCAGATCGAGGCGAATTAATTACTTTCCGACCCTGCGGAGTAAAGGAATTGTGAGATCCCACCGAATCGGATGGCTCGGACGAAGAAGACGAGCGGCGAACCGAGATCTCCGAATCATTCGAATTGTTCGAGCAATCCTCAGAATGATCGACGCCGATCGAAGGAGTGCGACTGCTTGAAGACATCTTTGGCTCGGAAGAAGATTGATCGGAGAACTTGAAGAATGATCGGAAAGTTTGAAGATTGCGATGCAAAACGATTTACACCGGCGGAGCAAACGAAGAACACTAGCGAAATTTGAGGACAACAAAGAAAAAGCTAGAGAGAGAAAGAGAGTTCTACCTTTTTTCTTGGTTTGGAGAGAGAGCGAGATGCGAAAAGTGAGCTCCGGAGTCCGATATTTATAGAAGTCTTGGCGCGTGGGCGCGTCGGTTCGGGAAGGTGAAACGGCACGACCTAATTCCCGCCTAATTTCTAGGGTTTCCTCCGAAATCAGCGGGCCCTGAGACGTTTCGGATTCCTCGACCGGTTAAAGTAACAACTCTACGACATCGTTTAGAAGAAAGACGAACCAGCTTCTTTCGGAAAGACGAGCCGAATACGTCGACAGCTCGGTTCGAGCAACAGTGCTTTTCCTGATAACTTATAGCTCGCCACTCTTACACATAAGACAAGCGAGCTGGGGGCAAATTGTTGGGGTCGGATTTCCGTCCATCACATTGCCATTCGAACCGGACATAGCCAAACCGAGCCAGGACGAACAGTCGACTGAACCAAGAAACCGGTAGGAAATCTCTCGATGGGCCGAGCCAACATCCAGCGAAGCGATTCGAGCCGAGGCCCATCGAAGAAGGCCCATGATCAGAGCTTGCCATAAATGCAAGTCGGTGCGAGCAGAAATGGAAAGTTCAATTATTGAAAGTTTACTTAAATCTTGTAAAGTCGGTTCCTATTCTCTTATAAATAGGAACCGATGTCAATTGTTTTCGGGATCATTTTTACACACAACAAAGGCACACGCCACGAATTTCATAGCTCGCATAACAGCTAATAATAAAACCAACTTTGGCTCGTCATCTTCGTGTTCAATCAATAGAATTCCTCGGCTCTCCCTTAAAACGAACTAAATAATATTGCGCAAGTTTCGGCTCGCACAATCAAAACCTTTCTCTCTGTATTTTTTGTTCTCTTTGATAGGTGTTCTTGTTTCTTACGGTGAAGAAAACGTAGTTTTACGTTACGTCATATGCATGGCTTTTATATTCCTTTTAAGAGTTGTGATGAACCATCACGAATATAAAGCCAACGAAACCTTTCGTTAAGTAACCACCACTTTATAAGAGAATGAGACTTATAATAAGGTAAGGGAGGAGGGTTATCAACACACCCAGATTCTAATGTCTTTTATCGAAACCAATCCATCACGGTATCGTCTTTTATATTAGAATCTTTAACTTTGATATGAACTTGATCTTTATATTAAACTGAAAAACACATAGGTCATATATAAGAATATATAAATATTCTTACATCTTGATTTTGTATCTCTTAATTAAAAAATGGCATGCTTCGTTTGATGGTAAACTGTTTTTGATTTCTTTGTATATACATGCAGAAGAAGAGCTGGAAGAATTTCTTTGCTTACTTAGGACCTGGTTTTCTTGTTTCAATCGCTTATATTGATCCTGGAAACTGTAAGATCACATCACTTTAATTTGTTACATATCACTGTTTCTGTAAATTTTCGATGACTGATGCTTCTTTATCTTTCCTGTGTTTTTGTAGTTGAGACTGATGTGCAATCCGGAGCAAGATTCAAGTATGAGGTGCGTTATTACTCTCCGTTACTTAGGCATGACCAAAATCAAACCGTAACCGTATTTCTGACCGTATCCGGACCGTTTTGTAACCGTAACCGTATTAAACGGTTAAAGACCCCGTAACCGTTAACCGTAAAAAATATATTAGTTATGGTTACAAAAATTATTAACCGTTACCGTTTTTTAACCATAACTATATTAAAACCGTTGGTTAACCGCAAGGTTAAACCGTATAATTTTAACCGTAACCATTTTAAAAAGTAATTTAAATATAACAATAATTAGTTATATACAATTAATATGACATAGAGGAGTTATATATAATCAACATATCAAATCCAAACCTAAATTATTTAGAAGAATATACAACTAGAATTTTGATGTGAATGTGCTAAAAATCAACTGATATTTTTCTAACAAATAAAACTATTTTTTTTCATAACTAACTTTTAATAATAATAATAATTTTATAATAAGTTTATGTAAAAAATAAAAACTAAATCGTGCTATCATGGATACAATCATACAACTAAATAAAATTATATAAATTATAATATCATTATCCAACTATTTATCATTATCTAGTATTCTATTTTATAAATATGTATGTATAATTATTTGATATTTATATATCTAAAATAATTATATAATACGTACATGAAATATATTTGTTTTAATTTCATATAATAATATTTAATTACAAATCATTAATTAACTGTATTATAATTATTAATTAAATATAATTAACCGTATTAACCGTGACCGTTCTAACCGTAACCGTTCTAACCGTAACCGTTTTAACCGTATATTAAACGGTTAAGGTTAAGGTTAAAAAAAAATGTAACCGTAACCAGAGATTAAATAACCGTAACCGTGGTCATTCCTACCGTTACTCGCCTTTAGCTTATGGTTTCATATTTTAAAAATCTTGATTTTCTTGTTGAAAACAGTTACTTTGGATCATATTGGTTGCTTCGTGTGCGGCTTTGGTGATTCAATCTCTGGCTGCAAATCTTGGTGTTGTCACAGGTTATAATCCCTCAACAGAAAAAAGTCACTCTTTGGTTCCTAGTTTTATACTTTTACACATAAAGTTTGTTTAATTCGTCTATATG